>ML403435.1:54174-90318 GCA_005239525.1 Nicotiana knightiana
GGCTAGAATTCATGGTTTAACATGTTATATGCCTTACATTTTATGTGCGTTAATGATAAAAATACACTTTGTATGTGCATAATGGAGTTTATTTCATGTGTAGGTGCATTGGAGATGGAAACCGAACTAAATAGATGAAAATACATCAAAAATACGTTTAAGAGTCGAAAAGGAAACACCCGGGCGTTAGCCGGGCATTTGGCCCCTAAAGCCAGGCTGTCCCTGGCGTTAGTGGGGCGTTTGGCCCCTAAAACCAGGCTGACCCTGGCGTTAGGGGGGCGTTTGGGCCCTAACGCCAAGCCTGCCCTGGCATTAAGGGGGCGTTTGAGCCCAAACACCTGGGTCCCGAGGTCCGGTCAATTCCAAGTTTTAAAGAATTTAAGTGTTTCCCGGTTGGAATAGAAGTCTCCTACATGTTTAGGGTTTGTCCTAAACATATAAATAGACCCCAAAACACAACTTGAAAGGGGGGAAGCCATTGAAGTGAAGAAAAACCTGTGGATTACTACTCAGTGAAGCAAACATTGATTTTCATAGCTTTTATTTATTATTTTGTAGTTCAATTATGCAAGTTATTTTAGAAGATTCTTATGAATATGAGTAGCTAAGTTTCTTAATCTAGGGTTTTGGTAGAACCCGTTGGGGGATAAACTTATTGTGATATTAANGATAGAGACAACTAATCAAACTATAAGAAGTATCCGAGAAGGAAGTTCACCAACGGGGGAAACCATAACCTTTGACCTTTATCATAATTGTTTACAACAAATTGTTAGTAATTGCTAGTTATTATTATTGTCAGTAGAATTAGTAAGACATCACCAATTTATATTAAAAAGTCTTGAGAGAATTGATTGAGTAAAAGTTGCGTATTCTAAAGACTTGATTGATACGTAAATNGTTTAATCTTTTATTAGACATAGTTGAGCGTGATCAAGGAGGTTTGTCGTTTACTTTTGAAAAAATATCCAAAAGCAAATCTGATGGAGATACATGAAGTTGAATCTACAGGAGATAAATTTCAAGGGGATTTAAAACAGATTCTGAACGAAAAAAGAGGCTTGGTTACTGGTGATCAAAGAGCTGGTTTGCCCAATGTTAATGATCAGCTAGACACAACCAAAAAATTACAGCAGTTAATTGATGGCAAAGGAGTGGAATCAGTAGGAAAAACACATGGTGAAGGTCGAGTAGATGATAGTAAGGCCCAACATATACCAGTTGTTACTGGTGTTGTAACAGTTCCAGTTGCAGCTGTTGGTGCTGAGCAGATTACGAAAAATACAGGTGTTGCATTAACTCATGGAGGTGTTGATTAGGTGTTGATGCTGGAGAAAGTCAAGAAAAATCCAGGAGAGGATAGACAAAGATCTGATGAAGTTGGACATCAAACAATTAACGCACAGGTGCTTCTTTCCGCAGGTCAAGCTGGTGCAATTCCAAAAATTTCACGCCTATATCCTCACGCAAACATTGAGACAAAAGAGATATACAATGCACCAACAGTTAAAGACCAGTAGAATCAGCTACACTTTCAGTTTAAGAGTGTCTCTTTGGCAATTAATAACGGGAGTAAGGAATATTTTTGGGACTCATTACCCAAAATATAAGCTAACACTTCACATACATTGGCAAACAATGACGGACCCAAATTCAACCTGGAGACTTCATGAAAATATCTGCAAACAAGGCATACTCACAAATGAAGATTGGAGTATAACTATAGTTACGTGTGATTCTGCTATAGTAGATCAAGGTGTAGATACAAAGCTATTTTTTAATATACATATGGAACATTCGAAGCAATGTGATGGGGTTGATCAAATTCACATGGAACACGACTGGAGGCATCAATATTCACTTAGCAAGGTACAACACTGGTCGTTCAAGGAGGAGCACTGGTCGAATACATGGAGCACTAGCCGTCTAAATTTGATGATCATGGGCTATTCATACAAACACAGAGGATGGACATTGCAAAAATTATGGCCAATCGTTCATAAGCAGAATCATGGAATATATGGGCAATTTTTACATTACATTAGGCTAGTTTTTATTTTAGGCATTAGCCTTTCTTATATTAGATTATCGGTGTGTAATATCAACTTTGGGTATCACCTACTCAAATTTGATAATAGGGTAGATGTCTTTATCCATTCGTACAGTCTTACTGTCGTAAGACAACAAACTACTTTGTTTTTTTATGCGTTTTATATAAATAAAAACTAGCCCTAGGCACTACCTAGTGGATTACTTAATAAAAATAACAAATAAAAAACCTGAACTAAACGCTACTGCTGGTGCACTGGCCAGTTTGAGCAGTATGGTGGAGTCGATTCCCTTTCGACGTGCAACTGTGGTCAATGGCCAACCCATGGTGAAGTTTTCAGAGGTCCAGGTGGATAGAATGAATACCATTGAAGGCTTACAATGTGCTGTGGTGTGTAAGTTTTCCTATGGATGGCCTGAACTTAATGAATTACGTAGAATTATACCTGCTCAGTGTGGTATTAAAGGAGAATGTAATGTGGGATTCCTTAGAGACAGGCATGTGTTGATAAGACTCACATTATGGCAAGAACCTATTCTTTCTAATATCTGGAATTTGTTGAATGATTTTTCAGTAGTATTAGCATGTTATCATGCTCATTCTGGAGATCATTTAGCAGGTGACAGAGTGTTCTATATAGGTGAGGTTCTGGCACAAGGAATCCTACAATAGTTACTGGATCGAATGTTCAATATTAAGATGGTTTTCCAGTCGTGCATGAACAATTGGTTAAGCTCTACTGTGTTCTACGAGTTTGAGATTGTAGTTTGGACTTTGGACTATAATATAGCATTGCCTCCCAGTTGGTTGTTTCTGTGTTATCATTTTTCAGTGATATTAGTGTGTTTATAACTAATTCCGAATGTGTTAATACAATACATATCTTGAGAAGGGAGCAGCAGATCTATACATTCATACCTATATGATGTGCTTGGACAAGGAAAAGCTTCTATGGTTTCATTCAGTTCTATGGTGTTCTTGTTTGGATTTCAGTACTACCTTTGTGTTAGATACCCTGGCGCCTTGTGAGAGTTTTATAGGTGCTACTAAGTATTTGACATTGGCATTGGAATCCATATTTACCTACATGAGGATGATGCATTCAGTGCTCTATTTTGTAATAGTTAGTTCTATAGAAGTTAGGTTCCAAGTAGCTAGTAGCTTCATTCATGTTGTAGGTAATTTTAGACATCTTGTAAGCTTTAGACCTATTTTGGTATTATATTTATATATTAACCACTAGGTATCATGCCTAGTGGTATATTTTCTTTAAAAAAAAAAACCTAAACCCGCCTAGTGGATTTTTACACTGCTCGCTGCTATGGCCAATCTGACCGGCGACCAATCATCTTCTCCGGCTGGTCTGCCTACCCCACCCCTCGCCCAACCCTCCACGACTTCAAACACCAATCCCCATCTCATGGACTACGCAAAACTATTGAAACCTGATACGTTAAATACTGCCATGCAAGAACGTGCATCAACAGTCGAACCAATTCAATTTCGAAGACCTACGATTTTGAATGGAGAACCAGTAATTAAGTTTACAGAGGTAGAGGTGGAAAAAATGGATGTAATTGAAGGTTTATAGTATGCGATAGTTGGAAAATTATCTTATGGATGACAGGACCTTCAACAGTTACGTCGCATTATCCCTTTGCAGTGTGGTATCAAAGGTGAGTGTAACATTGGCTTTTTACGAGATAGACATGTGTTGATAAGAATGTCATTATGGAAAGATTTTTTGAATTTTACGTCAAATACTGCTCACTATATCAAAGACAAAGATGGATAAGATTACCAGTTGCGACCTTTGATATATGATTCTAAATTTAAAGCTGGTGAAGAAACACCTAAAACTATGGTTTATTGCCTACATTTTTTGTGAAGGAATGTCAGTTTTCGTTGGCTTCAGCAGTTGGAAAACCATTGCACTTAGATATGGCGACGATCAACAAAACTAGGACTAGTTGTGCGAGGGTGAAGGTCCTTGTTGATTTACTTGCAGAGTTGCCTAAGAAGGTGAGAATGAATATAGAGAATGAAGCAACGGGGGAAATCAGAACTGAATGGGTGAAAATCCAATATGACCTGCTGCCTAAATATTGCAAAAATTGCAAACTTCAGGGTCATGATGAATTTGAATGCTAGAGGTTGCATCCAAAATTGTATATGGAGAAAGATACTTCAAAAAAGGGTTTGAGGGGTGATGATCAATCGAATTCCAATCAACAACCATTGATGATCGTATCTAGTGGAAAAGTAGTGGGCAATGTAACAGGAAACACGAAGGAGCAGCGGAAAGAAGTCAAGGATGATCGAGTCAAGGCTAATGGCAACCAAAATGCAGTTCAGGAAATTACTGGAAAGGAAATTGTCTCAATAAATAGGATGGAGGTCAAAGAGGTAATGGTGATAACAATGATAAGAATGGTGGGAATCAGAAGAATGTGCATGGAAATACTGGGAAAGAAATTCTCACAGTTGATCAAGGAATATCTAATCAAGTTCAAGTGGGAAATAAATTCGCAGTCTTACAGGTAATGGATGATGAAGGAGACAATAACAATCAAATAGTGGTGGTAGATGATGTACCAATTAATACACCTACAGCAATTGGAAACCAAGTTCCTAATAAGCAAAAGCAGAAATCTGCTAATAAAACAGGTGGGCACTTAAATCCAGTAGCTCCAGTTTTTATTCCTAATGCAGTTGATATTGAATCAACCAATGGTCGTAAGGATGATACTGTAATTGGGAAAGAAAAGGAGGCTTATGCAGCAAATGAATCAATAGCTCAGTGGGTGCAGAGGGCATTCAAGGACAATACGGTGGGAATTAACACATCAAGCCAGGATGTACCATCACAAGATACCTTGGTGGAAGAATTAGCCAAAACTCCGGTGAAACAAACTGAGGGACCTAAATTTCCTAAGGTGAATGAAAGGGTAAATTGGAGTGGAGGCAGGTTATGGTCTAATCAAATAGAAGAAGACTCAGATGAAGGGGAAGTACATGAAGGAGTACCAGCTGATGAAGAACCTATAAATGATGAACAAAAGGTAGAGGACCAAAGTGTAAACGGGGATCAAATTGCTATAGCTAAGACTACAACATATGAGAACACGAACAATGCTAATGTAGAAAACATGGATCATGAAACCGCCAAGAACAAGCAAGTACCAGTAGAGAAGGGTGGATTAGGTGCAGAAATATCGAAGGTAGAGGGTCTGATGCAACTGATCCAGGAGGAACAGGGGAGCCAGAAACTCATAAGATAACAGATGATACAACACCTAGGAATGGAAAACAAACTCCAATTTCTCCAAAAAATATTGATCCATTGGAAATCAAGCAATTAAAATTATTGAAAAGAGGAGAGGAACATTCCATGATTTCTAAAGCTCAAATACAAAGGATAGTGACTGATGGTTCTAATGATGCAATTGAAGAAATTGAGAGAGCAGGCAAAGACATGGATCAAGAATCAACTGCCCAGAACTTCCTAATGGTTGCAAGGCAAGGTGATTTATCACCTAGACACATATAAAAGGGAAAATCTGTAGCAAAAGGTAAGAAGAAACAGCAGAAAGACACTAATATTGCTCCTACAACAGGAGTTCAAACAAGGAGGACCTTAACTAAATCCAACAATCAGTAATGGATGCACTTATATGGAATATAAGGGTATACTCAGCAAGCGTTTGAAAGGCTGGTCAAAATGCATAGACAGAATCATTTTGAATTTATTGGATTATTGGAGCTTATGCAAGAAGCTAGAAAATTGGAGAGGTATAGAAGTAAAATTGGTTTTGCACAGACTATATCCAATGTATCCAACAAGATTTGGGCATTAATTGATGCGGTGTTTGAGGTCACTGTCATGTACAACATGGTACAACAGCTTACCTTGAAACTGTTTCACACAGAATCACATGTGGAGATGATTTTAACTTTGGTATATGCTAAGTGTGATGCAATTGAAAGGATAGAATTATGGGATTCCTTGTATTCTATGGAAAGGGATATGGAGGTACCATGGTTAGAAGGTGGAGATTTCAATGTCATATGGGATGAAGAGGAGAAATTTGGTGGTTTTCCCGTGCACATAAATGAAATAGATGACTTTCGACATTGTATCACCACCTGTAACTTAGTTGATCTTGGATTCAAAGGAAGTATTTTTACATGGTAGAATGGGAGCGCAGAAGAAGACTGTATTTTTAAGAGACTAGACAAATGCTTAGCCAATGAAAAATTTCAGCAGACATTTCCAGGTATTGAAGTCACTCACTTACCAGAGATAGGATCTGACCATAGTCCTATGCAATTGAAATGTGATATTGAGGTGACTTCTGTGAAAAAAGCATTTAGATTTCTCAAATTTTAGGTAGAAAATTAGTCTTTTAAAGAGGTTGTAAGAGAAAACTGGAAGGTTGATTTCTATGCAAATCCATTCATCATGTTCAATCACAAGCTAAAGAAAGTTAAAAAGGCTCTATCATCATGGAGTAGAACAACTTTTGGAGACATTTTTCAAAAGATAGCCAGTTTGGAAGTTGTTGTAATGGTTCATGAGGCAGAGTTCGAGGCTAATCCTACAAAGATGAACAGAGAACGGCTACAAAAAGTCCAAGCACAACTGATCAAGGTCTTAGCACTAGAAGAGAAGTAATGGAGACAGAAAGTAGGAATGAATTGGTTTAATGATGGTGACAGAAATACCAAATTCTTTCACGCACAAGTTAGGGGTCGAAGGAAGAGACTGCAACTCAAAAGAATTCAAAACAATATGGGAAACTGGATTGAAGAAGAAGAGGAAATTGCTGAGGAGGTTGTGAAGTTCTATGAAGAGCAGTTCAAAGAAACATTAATACCAACCAACTTTGATATTATAAATCATGTTCCAACACTAGTTGATAGTGAGCATAATTCAATGTTGATGATGCAAACTACTAAAGAAGAAGTCAGAAATGCAGTTTGGATTGAATTGCGATAATGCAGGAGGTCCCGATGGATTCATAGGAAAATTCTACCAGTACTGTTGGGACATAATAGGAGATGACATATTTGATATGGTAAGAGCCTTTTTTATGGACATGAGCTGCCCAAATGCGTAACACATACAAATTTGGTCCTCCTATCAAAGAAAAAAGAGGTGGAAACATTTTATGATATACGATAAATAAGTTTGAGCAACTTCTCTAACAAAGTCATTTCAAGGGTGATTCATGAGAGGCTTGTGGGAGTACTGCCTAATCTTATATCAAAGGAGTAAGCTGGATTTGTGAAAGGTAGAATATTATGGAAAATATCCTACTTACACAAGAAATTATAACAGACATCAGACTTAGAACCAAGGCTGGACCAAATGTTGTCATAAAGCTTGATATGACCAAGGCATACGACATATTATCTTGGTTGTTTTTGACAAAGGTTCTTAGAAAGATGGGATTCTCAGAGAGGGTGATTAGCATGGTTTATGGGATAGTGTCAAACAATTGGTACTCAGTTCTGATCAATGTGCAAGCACATGGTTTTTTTAAATCAACAAGGGGAGTAAAACAAGAAGATCCATTGTCTCCTACATTGTTTGTTCTGGCTGATGAAGCACTATCGAGGGGCCTAAATTCTTTGCGTTTTAATATATATTTCTATGGCTTTGGTATTCCCAAATGGAGTCCAAAGATAAACCACCTTGCATATGCGGATGACACGATCATATTCTCATCATCTGACGCAACTTCTTTGCATCTGATTATGAAAGTACTGATTGCATACGAAGCAGCATCAGGTCAGCTAGTGAACAAAACTAAATCTGCAGTATATTTGCATCATTTAACAGATATAGAGGTGGGACATAAAGTTGAGAGGATAACTAGTATCAAGAGGTAGGAATTTCCAATTATGTACCTAGGATGTCCAATATTCTATTCAAGGAGAAAAATGGAATACTATCAAGGCGTGATCACTAAGGTGTTGGATAAATTACAATAATGGAAGGAAAACTGTTATCCATTGGGGGCAGAGCATTCTTAATTGCTCATGTGCTGCAGAGCATGCCTATGCACCTGTTATCAGCAGTCAACCCTCCAAACTTTGTAAACAAGATCCACAAAATATTTGCCCAGTTTTTTTGGAGCAGCGCAGTAGGGGGAAGTAGCAGGCACTGGGCATCATGGAATACATTCTGTATGCTAGTTGAGGAAGGAGGCATTGGTTTCAGATCACTATATGACGTGTCAAAATCATTGTTCTCAAAGTTATAGTGGAATTATAGAACTAAGCCTAGTTTGTGGAGCTCTTTCATGAGCCAAAAATATTGCAAAAAATTAAACTCAGTTGTTGTTCCATGGAGGGAAGGATCTCATATATGGAGAAAAATGATTGAATGCAGAGAATTAATAGAACATCAAATAATCTGGCATACAAGGATGGGTTCTTCACTATTCTGGTTCGATAATTGGACAGGATTAGGAGCATTATATTTTAATGTTCCTCAAGATTTTGGAGTGGATGAATCAGTTCATAATGTGCATGATGTGATGGAGGAAGGGTCATGGAATGTGGATAGGCTTGTGGAGGTATTACCTGAAGAACTGGCAATGCACTTTGTGGAAAAGATTAAGCCACCTTCGATGCAAAATGTATTGGATGTGCCTTATTGGATGCTAGAACCTCGAGGTATTTTTAGTGTAAGGATAGCATGGGATTATTTTCGAAGGAGGGATGAACCAAGAATTGCATACAAGATGATTTGGGTGAAGGGGTTGCCATTCAAAATTGCTTTCTTTATGTGGAAAGTGTGGAAAGGAAAACTGCCGTTGGATGATTTTATGAAAAAGATAGGTTATTTAATGGCTTCGAAATGCTGGTGTTGTACACAACCAAGAGAAGAAAATTTGCAACACTTGTTCTTCAGATCAGATACATCAAGATGTGTGTGGAAATACTTTCTTTCGAGGGATGGAATTGTAATGGAAGGTCTTAATATACATCAAGCCATCATAAATTGCTGGACAAAAAATGTATGTCACAGACTAAAGCCAATTATGCAAGCACTGCCTTCTTGTATTGTATGGGAGTTATGGAAAATAAGGAATAACATAAAATATGGTAAGGCAGTGTCAGCAAGTAGAGTAATCTATCAAGCTTCCTCAACACTGCAGGCTCTAGTTAGAATAAGAAAACCAAGCATAGCTAATGTCCCTCACAAATGGCATGAGCTATTATCGATGATGGAGAACTACACACCTAGGCTTAAAGTCGACAGAGTACTATGGGAACTTCCTAGGGAAGGGTGGCTAAAGGTTAATACGGATGGAGCATCGAGAGGAATCCCAGGTAGGAGTGCAATTGGATACTGCATACGAGATGAAAATGGTGACATTGTGTTTGCAGTAGGAAAGGAGATACAAGAGACAACTAACACAGAAGCAGAAGTGTTGGCTATAGTAGAAGCAATGAGAATGTGTAGGTGGAAACAATACTCACAGGTGGTGATTCAAACAGATTTTATGCTTATGCAAAAAAATATTGATGGAATGCGGAAGCCCCCATGGAGTATAGCAGATCATGTAGAGGAGATTATGAACTTGGTGGAAGGAAGTAACTATGTGATTTCACATATATTCAGAGAAGGAAGTAAGTTAGCTGATCATCTTGCCAATTATGCCTTAGATACTGAAGATATTGAATGTCATGAATTCTGGCAACTTGACACTCAAGGAAGGAGGATAGTGAACGAGGACAGGTTACAATGCCCACATTTAAGAATAAAAGTTGAAAGGAAATAGGAGGTGAAGGGGGGAGATCAGATGAGAGAAGAGGTGGATCCAGTTCATCATCTAACCATGCTCAAATTTGTAAAGAGGAGAGCATGGTGAATCTTTGGCTCACTAATTTTATTTTCTTTTTTGTAGGTACACTTTTTGTGCTATTGTTCTATGTTATAGTAGAATTCTATTTGGTGGAATCAATGCTTTGCATTCATTCCAATAGAAGGACATTACAATTAGACAATAGTACATTAGCTACGAGTAGCAATAAGTTGGAATCTACTTGGAGAAAAATGCCCAGAAAGTTTAAACGAATTGGGCAGTGTCATTTATACATTAAGGGAGTCTGGGATGCCTGCAACAGAAAAGAAGTTGGCTCAGATAAAAGGCATGCGCCAATCACCAAACTTAAAGCAAAGATGCTCAGAATGTCTAAGAGAATTGAGCAGAATGAATTGTGGATAAGGAAGGGAGCAGAGGTAAGGAGATGTTATGTAATAGGAAAGATGCTCCAAATGTTTAATAGAATTGGGCAGCATGGACTAAGGGATATAGGGAAACAGACATATGTAAAAGCAGCTCAACAGGGATACTCAATCACAATCAGTATACAATGTTGTTATTGTGTTAGCACCTGGAGTATTATGGGCTCTTTAAGGGTGTTGTGGAATCAGATACAAAGGATTGGGAGCATAGCACTGTCACAAGAAGAGAAATCAATAAGATATCATCAAGATAAACAAATAAAATCACACTCAATGGAACTCAATAGATAGAGCATCTGGACTACACTGGAAGTACAAAGTACACGTGAAAATATGAAAGGCCCATGGATCACAAGGACAAATATATCGAATGGGCCATGTAAACATACAGGGAGGTAGGCACAAGACAAGAAAAAACACTTTGGTTATGAAGAAAATGCACTAATCTCCCATGATCAAATCCTTGAGGAGGAGATCATGGAGGTTAGTTTTTTAACTAACATCGTGTTCTATTTTGCAGGAAACATTATTGTGGCTATGCCTTATTCATTGATAATTCCTCAAATGGTGGTATTAGTACGTAGTACTTAATCCATTGAGGGAAATCATGGATAAGCACATGTATAGCAGCTAAGAAAAGAAGGGGCAATAGAGATGCCCAGCAATATAATTGGATGAGTGATAGTTACTGGAAATTTCCTCTGGGAAAAAAGAACACGTTGAGGCACATTAACTCAATGCTCGTTAACATGATAAACCAGAGATTAGGCCATGGAAACAGTTCACAAGAGTCACAAGTATCACACATTCAATTGGATTCAAAAGTAACATTTGAAACAAGAAGAATAAGACAGTCGAGTGGGAAGAATTGGCAGATGATTAGGAACATATTCAGATCAATCTGGGGAAACATATCAACACAACATGGAAAAAGGAGTAGATGGGACATTATTCAAACAGGGATATCAACAAGGAGCTGCATCACATCACACCAAAAGACGGGAAATTGGCACACATGAGGAATCTATCCTACACATTCAACTGGTACAGATGCTGGCAAGATGAATGGAACATGAGTGAAGAAATGGCAATAAACAAGACATCAAAGGATCGAGGAAATGGAACAACAAGCAACAGTAGATGGACAATGATGCAAATTCATAATGAAATGAGCTATGTATTCAATCAAAAAAATTGGGCAGTACTTCACAAAGAAAATGAATATTTATGAAATCGGTATATTATACAAAGGAGCTGGGCTTATATGGACTGGAGATACAAAGCGAAAATGGACATATTTATACATGGATTTTACGGGCTATTTTTTAAATTTTCAAAGTTTAGTAGATTTTATGTGATATCAATTTTGAGTACTCTACTCAATTTTGATAATAGGTTATATGTATAGTGCAAAGTTTATTTTTTTCATATCTTAGGACATCATGACAATTTGTTTTTCCTTTTTATTATATAAATAAAAACTAGCCTTAGGTACTGCCTAGTGGATTGCCAAAAAAAAACCTAAAAGCCCACGCTTGAGAGCTCTCCTCTATGGTGACCAGGCGATTGGGAGAAGACAAAAGCTCGAAGCTTTTTGATCACTACCATGGCCTTGCCGGCTGGCGTCCAGCCCCTCCCCCCCTCCCCCAATGGTTGGTCTTCCTACCCAGGTCCTACCCAACATCGCCCAGCCCTCCACGACCAACAACAACATTGTCCAGCCATCCACGACCATAAATACCACCCCTTAACACATGGATTATGCGAAAGTATTAAAACCAGCGACCATTAATGCAGCCATGCATGAACGAGCAGTAGCAATAGAGCCTATTCTAACTAGACGAGCTACTTATTTACAAGGGCAGTCACTAGTGAAGTTTACGTAAGAAGAAGTAGAACGTATGAATGTAATCCTTGTAATCGAAGGATTACAATACGCAGTTGTGTGTAAATTCTCATATGGATGGACTGGCCTTAATTAATTACATCGAATAGTTCCAATGCAATGTGGAATCAAAGGTGAGTGTAATATTGGATATCTTCGTGATAGGCATGTGCTAATAAGGTTGACATTATAGCAAGACTTCATTAATTTTACGTCGAAAAACCTTTATTATGTTAAGGATAAGTCGGGATATGAATATCTGTTGCGAACTTTGATTTATGATCATAAGTTTAAAGTAGGGGAAGAAACACCAAAGGTAATGGCTTGGATTTATTTTTCAAACTTATTGCCAACCTTTTTTTTCAAGGAATGCCTGTTTTCACTTGCCTCAGCAGTTGGAAAACCACTTCATCTCGACATGGAGACAGTGAATAAAAATAGGCCTAGTTGTGCGTGTGTAAAAGTGTTGGTTGATTTATTAGCAGACCTACCTAAGAAGGTGCGTATGGATATTGAGAATGAAGTTACGGGAGAAGTGAGAACTGAATGGGTGAATATCAACTATGATTATATTGCCAAAGTACTATAAAGAGTGTAAGTTGCAGGGGCATGATATGGTGGAATGCTGGAGGCTTCATCCAGAATTGATGGAGAATAAAGCTATTGGGCAAAAAATGGGAATGAGGCTGGAAGACAAAGTGAAATTACCACTGCTTCTGCAAATATGAATCAACAGGGTCCTTTAATGGTGTTGTCGAGTGGAAAGGTGGTAGGTAATGTGACTAGTAAGGGTAAGGAACAGTGGAAAGAGGTAAGGGATAATCGAGCAAAGAAGGTTGTTAATATACAATCAACTACTGAAAAAGAAATAGTCTGAGTCAACCAAGGTGAAGGGAATCAGATGCAAGTAGGAAACAAATTTTAACTCTTGGAAGTGGAGGAATCTGACAATGTTGATAATCCAGGTGTTGTGCAACAAATTGTGCAAGACAATTAGTTAGCAGTCATTGATGAAGTACAAGAATTTATTCAGCTTGATAAGGTGTCCCCTAAAGGTAAGGAAAAACAAGGGAATGGTAGTAAAATCCTACAAATAATACTAACGGCGATGGGAAAACTATGAATCCTACAGCTCCTAAATTTAATCCTGCAACTGGAAAAAATGTTAACTCATTAGCAGCAAAGATGAGCCCAACACATGCTGGGCAAAGTGCACAAAATGATAGAGAAGAACCAATGGAAAAAGTGACAAGGACAGATGACCAACCTAATAGAGAAATAACATCTCAATGGGTTCAAAGATCTTTCATTGGTAATATGGTTGCAACTAATACTTCATGCCAAGATGTGCCTTCACAGGATACCGGAGTAGAAGGGGAGTTAGCAAAAAATATGGACAAAGAACAAATAGGTGATGTTGAATTTGAGAAGTTTAAAAGTAATGAGAAGGTTAAATGGAAAGGAGGTAGACTATGGGCAGATCAAACAGAAGAAGATTCAGATAAGGAGAAATTCCGAATGAAATGCAAAGTGAAGAGGAGAATGGAGGTGATGTAGCTGATGATGATGGTCAGAGTGTAAATGACAATTCCATTGCTACAAGGACAAGTGAAGAGAAGAGGTTAATTAACTTAGAAGATGATCACAATGGGCAGAAACAAGTCAACGTGGAGCAGAACAGTTCTAAAGGAAATAATACAAAAGTTGTGGCTTCCAAAGATTTTGATGTTAATGCCACTGATCCAAGAGGAACAGTAAAGAAGACTTGTGTTGATATTGCAGGAAATTCCAAGACCAAAAAAGGTGAAAAAACTGGAAATAATAAGATGCCAGAATCAACTGGAATTAATGTTCAATTGGTGACAAACCAATTGGAGAAAAGTGCTGGTACACAGCCTGTGATGAATATTCCAAAGATTTCTAATGTTTGATTGCAGAAGGAGCAACATTAAGTGGAAATTCAATCTGACCAAGTAGCTAAGGATATGGATGAAGAATCGACTGCTCAAAACTTTCTCAATATTATTAATCAGGGGGATTTGTCTCCTAGGCAGATTGAAAAAGTGAAATCTGCTGCTAAGGGTAGAAAAAAGCAGAGTAAAGAGAATTCAACTATTTCAACAGGTGGAGTTCAAACAAGAAGGACTCTTTCAAAATCTCAGATTCAGTAATGGATGCAATTATATGGAATGTGAGATCAGTCAATACTATGCAAGCTTTTGAGAGATTGATCACAATGCATAGGCAACATCATTTTGAATTTATTGGTATTCTTGAGCCAATACAATAGTCAAACAAGGTTGAGAGATATAGAAGGAGGATAGGTCTGGCTCAATTAGTGGTAAATGTCTCAAATAAAATATGGGCTTTTATTGATGAAAATTTTGAGGTGATAATCCTGTACAACATGACTCAACAGCTAACTTTGAAATTGTTCCACGCTGAAACTAAAGTGGAGCTCATACTCACATTGATGTATGCAAAATGTGACAGCATTGAAAGAATAGAGTTGTGGGATTCATTGTACGCAATGGCTAGTGATATGGATGTCACATGGCTCGTAAGTGGAGATTTTAACGTGATATGGGATGAAGAAGAGAAGTTTAGTGGACTCCCAGTATCGATTAATGAAGTAGATAACTTTAGACATTGCATCAACACTTGCAACTTATCAGATTTGGGATTCAAGGGGACTATTTTCACATGGTGGAATGGCAGGGCAGAAGAGGATTGTATTTTTAAAAGGCTAGACAGATGCTTGTGTAATGAAGAACTGCATCAAACTTTCCCAGGCTTGGAGATTACTCATCTCTCAAAAATTGGATCTGATCATAGTCTGATGCTCCTGAAATGTGACATAGAAACAATTCCTATTAATAAGTCTTTTAGATTTCTAAATTTCTGGACAAAACATGAATCATTCAAACAAGTGGTGAAAGAAAATTGGAATTCAGACTTTATGGCCAGTACTTTTATCCTGTTCAATTACAAGCTGAAAAACTTGAATAAAGCCTTATCAACCTGGAGCAGAGCTACGTATGGAGACATATTTCAAAAAATTACTAGCTTGGAAGAAGTCGTCTTGGTGCATGAAAAATAGTTTGAAGAATATCCAACTCAAATAAATAGAGCAAGGTTACACAAAGTTCAAGCAGAAATGATTAAATATCTTGCAATTGAAGAGGAGTTTTGGAAGTAAAAATCTGGAATGGCTTGGTTCAAAGATGGGGATAGGAAAACAAAATTTTTTCATGCCCAAGTCAATGGTCGAAGGAAAAGGTTGAAAATTAGGAGAATTAAGAATAATTCTGGAAACTGGATTGAAGATGAGGAACAAATAGCAGAAGAAGCTGTGAACTTCTTCAAAGACCAATTTTGTGAGAGTACGGTTCCTACTGAATTTGGTATTATGGATCATGTACCATGCTTGGTGGATACAAAGAAAAATGAGAAACTAATCAGTCAGCATACTAGAGAAGAAGTGAGGCAAGCAGTGTATGGTTTGAATGTAGAATCAGCAGGAGGACCAGATGGTTTTACAGGAGCTTTCTATCATTCATGTTGGGACATAATTGGAGAGGACATATATACAATGGTGTTGTCATTCTTCAGTGGACAACAATTGCCAAAATGTGCCACACACAAAATTTTGGTTTTACTGCCTAAGAAGAAAGAAGTCAGCACTTTTTCTGATATGCGGCCTATCAGCCTTAATAATTTCATCAACAAGATCTTCTCGAGGGTGATTAATGAAAGGTTCGTGGGATTACTTCCTAATCTAATATCAGAAGAATAGGCGGGTTTTGTGAAGGGGAGATGCATAGTAGAAAATGTGATGTTAACACAGGAGATCATCAATGACATAAGGCTTCGAACAAAAGCATGTCCTAATGTGGTCATTAAGATCGATATGACAAAGGCGTATGATAGATTATCTTGGTTGTTCTTGACTAAAATGCTAAGAAAACTGGGATTTTCAGAGAGATTCATTGGAATGGTATATGATATAGTGGGAAATAATTGGTATTTTGTGCTCGTCAATGGACAACCTTATGGTTTTTTCAAATCATCGATGGGAGTTAAGAAAGTTGATCCACTCTCACCTACGCTGTTTATACTAGCTGCTCAAGCTCTATCAAGAGGAATAAATGCCTGCACTCGAACCTGTACTTTTGTGGCTTTGATTTACCTAAGTGGAGCCCAAAAATAAATCACCTAGCCTATGATACGATTATTTTTTGTTCATCTGTTGCCACATCGCTTAGGTTGGTTATGGAGGTCTTACGTGCATACAAAATGGCTGGTCAACTTGTGAATAAAAGCAAATCTGCAATATATATGCATCATTTATCTGACATTGAGGTGATTAGAAAGGTTGAGAGGATAACTGGTATTGGAAGTAATGAATTTCCATTCACATACCTAGGTTGTCCAATTTTCTATGCTCGAAGAAAGATGGACTACTATCAATGATTGATCAATAAAGTGCTCGATAAGTTGCAAGATTGGAAGGGTAAACTCCTATCAATTGGAGGAAGGGCTGTGTTGATTGCTAATGTACTTCAAAGCATGCCAATACACCTTCTATATGTTGTCAATCCTCCAAACTATGTGATCAATAAACTGCACAAAATATTTGCAAAATTCTTTTGGAACAGCTCTGTAGGTGGCAATAGCAGGCACTAGGCTTCATGGACTACATTATGTATGCCATGTGAAAAGGGTGGGATTGGTTTTAGATCACTTCATGATGTATCAAAACCACTGTTCTGTAAACTTTGGTGGAATTTCAGAATAAAACCAAGTTTGTGGAGTTCCTTTGTTAGTCAAAAATACTGCAAGAAACTTAATGCAGTAATTGTTCCATGGAGGGAGGGGTCACACATATGGAGGAAAATGCTGGAATGCAGAGATATTATTGAGCATCAGATCATCTGGAAACCAAAAATGGGCTCATATTTATTTTGGTATGATAATTGGACAGGATTGGGAGCTTTGTAGTTTCTAGTTCCCCAAGATTTTGGAGTTGATGACACCATTCAAAATGTATTCGAAGTGGTGGAAAATGGAGCCTGGGATATAAATCGATTATTAGAGTTGGTACCGGAAGAGTTAGCAATGCACATTGTAGAGAGTATATCACCTCCAGTACAAGAAAATGTTGTTGATACTCCCTACTGGATGTTGGAAACTAGGGGTCATTTCACTGTCAAGTCTGCTTGGGAATACCTACGAAGAAGGGAAGATCCTATAATTGCATATAAGATGATCTAGGTAAAGGGACTTCCATTTAAAATTGCTTTCTTTATGTGGAAGGTTTGGAGATCCAAACTTCCACTTGATGATTTCATAAGAAGATTGGGATACTACATGCCTTCGAAATGCTGGTGATGTGCTGAACCTAAGGAGGAAACATTGGTGCATGTATTTTTCACATCAAAAGATGCAATCACTATGTGGATATACTTTCTGGGGAGAGCACGAATAGCTGTAGAGGGTCTGAATATGCATCAAGTTATAACCAAGTGTTGGACAACAAAAGTCCTTCCAAGAATAAAGCCAATAATGCAAACTTTACTATCGTGTATTGTATGGAAATTATGGAAGAGGAGAAATAGTTTAAAATATGGGGAAATATTGTCAATGAATAGGGTCATATATCAAGTATCCACAGATCCTCAATCCTTAGTACAAATATGGAAGTCTGGGATTCGTGTACCTTATAGATGGCAAGAGCTATTGATAATGCTGGAAAGGTACACACCAAGACTTAAAGTTGATAAGGTAGTCTGGGAGTTGCCTATGGAAGGATGGATTAAGGTTAAAACAGATGGAGCATCTAGAGGGAACCCAGGGAGAAGCTCAATTGGTTTTAGTCTGAGAGATTAAATTGGTGATTTGAGGTATGCTCTAGGAATGGAAATTGCAGAGGGTTCCAACAATGATGCAGAGGCAGTAGCAATTGTGGAAGCTTGGAGGTTGTGTAAGGCACAGGGATACTCCAATGTATGGCTATAAACAGACTTCTTACTCATCAATAACATAATAGAAGGAAACTGGAAACCTCCTTGGGGAATCATTGAACATATGGAGGAGATAGAGCAATTGATGGAGGAGTTTAATATAAGGGTCTCACACATATTCAAAGAAGGAAACAAACTGGCAGATCATCTGGCAAATTATGCATTGGATGAAGGCATGATCAAGTGCAATAATTTCAGGCATTTAGACTCGCAAGGTAGAAGGATTTTGAATGAAGATAAGCTACAATATCCATATATACGTGTGAAGGTTGCAAGAAATTAGAAAGAACTGGAGCCAAAAGGAAAGAAATGCCAACTGGAGGGTATTATTTTCATCACTTTATTCAAATCCTAAGGGAGGAGAATAGGGTGGTGAGCTTTATTACTAACAATGTGTTCTTTTTTGCAGGTACTTATGCTGTGCAATTGTTTCATACTATAATGAAATTCCAGTTGGTGGTATTAATGCTATGAATTCAATCCACTGGAAGGACATACAGTGTAGCAATTTCACAATAGCCACGATAAGCTCAAGACAATTTTGCTTATGGAGAAGGAGTGCCTTATCAAGCACCATAATTAGAAGGATGGATCTCATCAGTTCACATAAAGATAGATCACAAGGGAGATGGAATTCCAGTAATGAAGAACAGTACATGGATTAGAATATAAGAAGTTGTAATAATAGTACGCTGCCTAGAAAGTTTAAGAGAATTGGGTAGCTGGGAGTAAGGGATACAGAAAGTAAGAGAGAATCCAATATTGACGAGGGTGAGCTATACAGGTGTGTCATCTCAGCTAGAAAATATATAGAAATACTGCCCAGAATGTCTAACAGAATTGGGTAGTATGAAAAATGAGTTATAGGATATTGGATGATGAAAGGGATAATCAGTAGATATGTGCTATACTCAAGGAAATTCCATCGGGGACTGTTACTATGGAGAGGTGCAGAGTTATAAAGGTGGGAGTTAATAGGAAAACTGCCTAGAAAGTTTAATAGAATTGGGCAGTATGGTGGGGATACTGGGAACCAGGCATATGAAGTTGCAGATCAATATAGATATTCACTCTCGATCCATATACAATTTCGCTGCACAAGGCAGAAAACAAAGAAGCATCATCGATTAAGGGACATCAACATGACTTATATCAGGTGTTTGGGAGGTATTTGGGAGCAGGAAAACGAGCATAGAGTGGACAAGAAAAAGAAAACACGGGAACATAGAGAAAACAATACAATGATCAACAAAGAAAACAAATGGTGGGAGGATAAAAAATCAGTCATTCTCCATGTTCAAATCCTCGAGGAAGAGAACATGGGAATGAATTTTTTCACAAACGATGGTTTCTTTTTTGCAGGGCACGTTACTGTATCGATGCCTTACTCATTGATAAACCTTCTAATGGTGGTATTAGTACATTGCGCTCAACCCATTGAAGGGGAATCATGGATAAGCATAAACATAGCAGCGATAAAAGGAGGGGGCAACTATACTGCCCAACTTTTCTGCATAATAGGCTATTTGATCAGTTGGTTTGGGCAAGGTTTTGGGGATCATATGGCTATGTTGACATACTGTATCTCAATGCAACATGAATCTTCTATATCGCAAACGTCAATCCATGTAAAGATGGCTGCTGAAAAGGCAAGGAAAGACCACGAAAATAGGCATGAAAAACATATGGTCGTGGAATTCTGGGCAGCAAAGTAGACAAAGAATTCAGTATTCAGTATTTCTGGGGCGAGGCAGCACTGTTTTGAAGGTTATACGGATGGATTACAAGGTTCCAAGACAAGATTCTCATCAAGTGCATCAAGTAGGATACACTGGGAATGCAAGCAAGGAAAAAGATCTAAAGGTCAGGTATGGATCATACTCAAATTTTGGACGAGAAAATGCACAGAAAACACAGTTTTCTTGTGTTGGGCAGTGAGGTGTGCAGCAGATAGCCATAGCTGGGATCGAATTCATACATTTATAATGAAGTGCAGATCATTAATACACGGGATTCTATTTCAGGCAATAGATATGGATTACACATGGCTCGAGCAGTACATTTTGATGGGCTATCTTGGCAACAAATTATACGCAAATGCAGAAAATGGCTATGTTTGCAAGTGGCTAGTGTCTATACAAACTTTAGAATTTATTTTCATATTATTATTATTTCATTTTGTAATATCAAGTTTGGGATTCACAAGCCCAAAATTGATAATAGGACCTATGTAGTAGGCATAACTTATAGTTTTGCACATCGCAAGACAACATACTACTTTGTTTTCTTTTTCTATATATAAATAAAAACTAACCCTAGGCCCTGCCTAGTGGATTGCCTAAAAAAACCCTAAACCCTAAACCCAAACCCCAAACCCACGACTCGTCCAAGAGCTCTGGATCTCTGGCGATTGGCGACTGAGAGAAGAAGAAGTGCGAAGCTTTTTGATCGCTTCCATGGCCACCCTAGCCGGTGGCGAGCCACCCCCTGTGGCCATGCTGCCTCCCCAATCACTCTCCAACACTGCCCAGCCCTCCCGACTCCAAATAATACTCCCCAACCCATGGACTATGCGAAAGCAGTAAAGTCTACATCGACTAACACTCCCATGCACGATCGAGCAGTAACAGTTGAACACATTCCCCTTAGGCGAGCTTCTTTTCTTCAAGGTCAACCAATGGTGAAATTCACAGAAGCAGAAGTTCAACGTATGAATGTTATTGAAGTTTTACAATTTGTAGTGGTATGCAAATTTACGTATGGTTGTCCAGATTTGCAGGAATTACGTCGAATAATCCCTATGCAGTGTGAAATTAAGGGAGAATGTAATATCAGATTTCTTAGGGATAGGCATATATTGATAAGATTGACATTATGGCAAGATTATATTGACTTTACGTCGAAAAGTGTTTATTACGTCAAGGATAAGTTTGTGCAAGAATTTCAGTTGAGAACTCTACTGTATGATTCTAAGTTCAAAGTAGGAGAAGAAACACTAAAGGTTTTGCATGGATATCGTTTCCTAACTCGTTGCCATACTTTTTTGTCAAGGATTCTTATTATCATTGGCTTCAGCAGTTGGAACACCTATACACCTTGACATGACTACTGTAAACAAAACAAGACCTAGTTGTGCTCGTGTGAAAGTGCTCGTTGATTTGCTAGTTGATCTCCCAAAAAAAGTAAGGATGGATATTGAGAATGAGACAACTGGGGATATAAGGACAGAATGGGTTACTATAAGGTACGATTACTTGCCTAAGTATTGTAAAGAATGTAAATTACAAGGGCATGACATGATTGAATGTTGGAGGATCCATCCAGATGTCACAACCCAAACCGATAGGCCGCGACGGGCACCCGATACCTTACTCGATCGAGTACCAACGTAACGTATATTTCTTATTACATTGTCATATACACGTGACTTACGGGCCTAATAGGCCAACATAATCATTTACAAACACAAAACATAGGCCGACAAGGCCGTACAATCTTTCACGTATACGATATATTTCTACAAGCCTCTAAGAGTACATAAATATCATAAAGCTCGGGATAGAGTCCCGCTATACCAAACAATACCCGTCTAAATCATACTAACCAAACAAGCGACTCCGAAGCAAATGGAGCGCACCAACATCTTCCGCTGAGCTGATAGCCTAGTTGGAGGGCTCTCGACCTATCTATCAGGACCTGCGGGCATGAAACGCAGCGTCCCCAAGCAAAATGGATGTCAGTACGAATAATGTACTGAGTATGTAAGACACATAAATAAATACATACGAGACATGGAAGAGATATAGAGTAACTGACTCAACCTGTATGCCTGGATAACTCTGTAATAATAAATCACTTTTAGCGTCATGCATATGCGTATGAATGTTATGTCGTGCCTAGGTATATGTTTCATAACATCATCAGCCTCTGAAGGAATCCCATCATATCATATCGGCCACTGTGGGCAAAATCATCATCGTATACCAGCTGATCAGGTGGTGGTGCGTATATAACGCCATAACCTTTCACATATTCCATATACATATATATATATATATATATATACATACTTATATACGCGTATATAACGCTGTTTAAATATATATACATATATACACGTATATAACGCCGTTTAAATCATATTTAAGCCACTATGGGCAACAAAATCATCATATACCAGCTGATCAGGTGGTGGTGCATATATAACGTTGTAACCTTTTCCCGTATCCCATATACATATATTTACATATATACGCGTATATAACGACATCTGGTCATGGGTCAATGCACATGTATGAAATGCATGAAAAGTACGTAATAATCTCAATATTCCTTCCGGATAAACATTTCCAACTACGTATTATTCTGAGACTCATGAACAGAAAATAATAATAATTCTCATGGGGAATCAAGAATATAGACACCCCTACTATTTCTATGAATAGAGTAATTTATAGAAGCTATGTATTTGCTCGTTTCTTCAGTATAATTTGGACCATGCCAAAAGAAAGAAGGGATAGCCTTAACATACCTGAGTCGATTCTCTTGACAATCTCTTTGACACGCATTAATTGTGACGAAACACGTAACGGCGAGATCAAAATAGAGAACAATCTGTATGAAATGCTCAAAGCAATAACGTTGCCATTGCCAAATCATCTTTGTCTAAACTATTTCTCAAGATATCTATAACGTTTCTATATATGAAAGGGAATGTTTGCTGAAACTTTTCTCAAGGGATTAAAAATGTTGCATTTGTTTTTTCTTTTTGAAACTCTCTTTCTCAAGAGGTTTATGACGGCACTATTTTTGAAAAGGAAAGTTTGTTGAAATCATTAACAAACTATACTATAATGTCATCCTTATTATATTTATTACTTTCTTTAGGTGGCCCCAACTTTGATGACTAATGACACATAGCTTACTAAATGTTTGCCACCTTTCAAGTATTATATAGGAGTCATAAGGTTAGATTAATGGGCTGCCACGTGGGAGCGGTTAAGTTTATCCCAAGTTTATTAATTAATTACTCACTAATCTTAATTAATTTATTAATTTTTCCATTAATCAATAATCCACATAATTACAAATTATCTCAAATTACTTAAAGTACAACTCACTTTTAATACACTTTATGTACTCTACTATCGTGGTCATAGGGTACCTTGTATGGCACTAGTCTATAAAAATCAGGTACTTTTGTTCGGGCCGTATTTATCTCAAAATGCCAAAATTCGATGAAGCTCTTTTTTATTTTCTTTTTTTGATTTTTTTACCCTCTCACCTTCACAAATTTACCATCACTTTGTGAAATAGCATAATCTTTATAATCTTCAAATAATCTTTTACTTGGACTGATGTCAGTTACCTTACGAAAAATTCAACGTACAATACTACAGGGTGTGACATTGTCGTAATTTACTACTGGTAAGTGTAACATCATCATAATAAAATACCGCATGACGTAATATCGACGTAATATTGCGGGGCGTAACACCAGAATTGATGAAAAACAAAAGTGAAAAATATGATGTTGCTACTGATGGTGGTATGAAAGGAAATGCAGCAAAGGTTAAGGAATCTGCTCCACTAATGATTCCCTCTAGTGGTAAGGTTGTGGGTAATGTAGGTGCTCAATGGAAAGAAGTAAGAGTAGAGGCAAAGGAAAGGAGAAGCAGGCAACTGGAGTGGTTAAATCTGGGCAGGAGTTAGTGCCAATTGAGAATCCAACTGTATTGGTACCTCAACAGGTGCAAACAACCAATCAATTTGCACTGCTGGAGGTGGAAAATGGTGACGTTCTACAAGAAAATCAGTTAGCAATAGTGGAAAATAATAATGGACAAGAAAATGTGCAAAATACTAGTGATACTGGCAATTTGAATCCTGCAGCAGCTCCTTATACCCCTAAGTCTCCTAGGACTGACAAATCAAAGAGAGGCTATAATGGTAACCAAAGCACAACAGGGAAGAGTCTTAATTCAGTTGCTCAAAAGGCTAACAATAGTACTATTGAAACAGGTCATCCAAATGAAGGCAAAATTTTAGAAAAATAAGGGGATCAGCAACAACAGAAGGAAACTACTCAACAATGGTTACAAAGAACCTTTAATGGCAATCAATTTTCCATTAACACCTCATGTCAAGATGTACCAACTCAGGATACTGGAGTAGCAGAAAGACTGGACACTACTGCTGACAAAGAACTAGATAGGTAGATACAGAGTTTGAAATATGCAAAATTAATGAAAAAATCAAGTGAAAGAGGGGCAGACTTTGGGCTGACCAGACAGAGGAGGAGTCAGAAGAAGGACAAATCCCAGAAGAGATGCCAAGTGAAGAGGAAATTGGAGGAGATGCAGGTGATGAAGATGATCAAATAGTAAACGAAAATAGCAAGCCTAAGCAGAATACTGATGAAAAGAAGGGATCAATATGCAGAAAATTACAGATGTGATAGCCACTGATGTATTAAGGGTGGATGGTCTCCAAGAGGATAATGCCAATATGTATTTGATGATAAGTATACTGTACAAAACTTTCTAAATGTTACTCGACAAGGTGACCTCTCACCTAGGAAAATTGAGAAAGTCAAGTCTAATGTTAAGGGTAGAAAGAAACAGTCGAGAGATAACTACACAATCCCATCTATTGGGGTGCAAACAAGAAGAACTCTTACCAAATCCCAAAATCAATAATGGATGCTATAATCTGGAATGTGAGGTCATTGAATACTATGAAAGCCTTTGAAAGGTTGATCACTATGCATAGGCAACATCATTTTGAATTTATAGGAATACTAGAGCCAATGCAGCAGTCCAGCAAAATAGAGAAATACAGAAGGAAAATTGGTTTGGCACAGGCAGTGGTTAATATATCAAATAAAATTTGGGCCTTTATTGATGAGGTGTTTGAAGTATATATCATGTATAATATGGTGAAACAACTAACTTTGCGACTGGTTCACACAAAAATATATGTTGAGACTATTCTCGCACTAGTATATGCCAAGTGTGATCCTATAGAGAGAATTGAACTATGGGAATCTATGTATGCAATGGCTAGGGATATGAATTCTCCATGGCTTGTTGAGGGTGATTTCAATGTCATATGGGATGAAGAAGAAAATATGGTGGATTGCCAGTGTCCCTAAATGAAGTTGATGACTTTAGGCACTGTGTCAATACATGCAACTTGACAGATTTGGGATTCAAGGGAAGCATATTTACTTGGTGGAATGGAAGGTCAGAGGAAGATTGCATTTTCAAAAGACTAGATCAATGCCTTGAAAACATGGAACTACAACAGACATTCCCAGGATTGGATATAACTCATCTGTCCAAAATTGGGTCGGTTCATTGTCCTATGCTTCTGAAATGTGATATTAAATCTCCTTCTATTAAGAAATCATTCAGGTTTCTTAATTTTTGGGTGAAGCATGATTCTTTTAAGGATGTCGTCAGAGAGAATTGGAAGGCAGACTTTAGTGCTAGTCCATTTGTGATTTTCAACTACAAGTTGAAGAAGCTTAAGAAGGCACTATCTACTTGGAGTCGAGCTACTTATTCAAGAAGTTGCAAGCCTTGAGGAAGTAGTTCTTGTGCATGAGAGGCAGCTTGAGGCTCATCCTTCACAAATGAATAGACAGAGGTTACAAAAGGTGCAGGCAGAGATGATTAAATACTTGGCATTGGAAGAAGAGTTTTGGAGACAGAAATCTGGTATGATGTGGTTCAAGGATGGGGATAGAGACACAAAATTCTTCGATGCTCAAGTGAATGGAATAAGGAAGATATTGAGGTTAACAAGGATTAAGGACAGTCAAGGCAATTGGATTGAGGAAGAGGAACTAATAGAAGAAGAGGCAATGCAGTTCTTTAAGAAACAGTTCACTGAAACTGCTACTCCTATTGTTTTTGATATACTCAACCATGTGCCTACATTGATAGATAGCGGACAGAATGAAAAACTGATGGAATTACCAACAAGATAGGAGGTTAAAAGAGTAGTAATGGGACTGAATGGAGACTCAACAGGAGGACCAGATGGATTCACAGGTGCTTTTTACCATTCATGCTGGGAGCTCATTGAGGATGATATATTTGACATGGTGAGAGCATTCTTCTGTGGTCAGCAGTTGCCTAAATGTGTCACACACACAAATTTGGTCTTATTACCAAAGAAGAAAAAAGTCGATACATTTGCAGATATGAGACCAATCAGACTCAACAATTTTATCAATAAGATTTTTTTCTAGAGTGATTCATGAAAGACTAGTGGACATGTTGCCTAATTTGATATCAAAAGAGCAGGCAGGCTTTGTGAAAGGAAGGAGTATAGTGGAAGATGTATTATTAACACAAGAAATCATCACTGATATCAGGTTAAGAACAAAGGCAGATCCAAATGTTGTGATAAAACTGGATATGGCAAAAGCCTATGACAGATTGTCCTGGTTATTTTAGACAAAAATGATGAGGAAACTGGGATTTTCAGAAGCCTTCATTGGTATGATCTTTGATTTAGTAGGGAATAATTTGTACTCAATTCTTGTAAATGGGCAGCCACATGGATTTTTCAAGTCATCGAGGGGAGTAAAACAAGGTGATCCCCTTTCACCTACACTGTTTATTCTTGCTGCAGAAGCTCTGTTTCGTGGGCTAAATTCTTTGCATATCGATATTTACTTCTGTGGTTTTGGTCTACCTAAATGGAGCCCAAAAATAAATCATCTAGCATATGTTGATGACACCATAATTTTTTGTTCATCTGATGATATGTCATTAAGGCTAGTAATGGAGAAACTGTATTTATATGAAATAGCTTCTGGGCAGTTGGTAAACAGGAGTAAATCAGCCATCTACATGCACCGTTTGACTGATAATGAGGTAGTTAGCAAGGTAGAAAGGATCACTGGTATAGGAAGGAAAGAGTTTCCTTTCATTTACCTAGGTTGCCCTATTTTTTATGCAAGAAGAAGAATGGACTACTACCAAGGTTTAATGACCAAAGTTATGGACAAGCTACAATTGTGGAAAGGTAAATTATTGTCCATAGAAGGCAGGGTAGTATCGATTAATAATGTACTACAGAGCATTCCAATACATTTGTTATCTGTTGTGAACCCACCAGGCTATGTGATCAACAAGCTACATATGATTTTTGCAAAGTTCTTCTGGAGCAGCAATGTGGGAGGAAATACTAGGCATTGGGCATCATGGAAAAAACTGTATATGCCATATGAGGAACGAGGTATAGGATTCAGATCTTTACATGATGTCTCAAAGGCTCTCTTTTGTAAACTATGGTGGAATTTTAGGACAAAGCCTAGTTTATGGAGCTCGTTCATTAGTCAAAAATACTGTAAAAAGCTGAACGCAGTTATTGTGCCATGGAGAGAAAGATCTCATGTGTGGAGAAAGATGCTAGAATGCAGGGACTTGATTGAGCATCAAATTTTATGGAAGCTTAAGATGGGGTTAGCACTTTTCTGGTTTGATAACTGGACAGAATTAGGTGCATTATATTTCCAAGTTCCTCTAGAGTTTGGAATTAACGAAGACATACTTAATGTCAATGAATTGGTGAAACATGGAATGTGGAATGTGGAGAGGCTTTTTGAGCTACTGCCTAAAGAACTGGCACAACACATTGTGCAGAATATCAGACCACCTGTAGTGAACAATGTCTTAGACACACCATATTGGATGCTTGATCCTAAGGGCAACTTCACAGTTAAGTCAGCATGGGAGTATCTACGAAGAAGAGACAATCCAAGAATAGCATACAAGATGATATGGGTGAAGGGACTACCATTTAAGATCTCATTTTTCATGTGGAAAGTTTGGAAAGCAAAGCTGTCCTTAGACGATTTCATGCGCAGATTAGGATAATGTATGCCTTCTAAATGTTGGTGTTGTGCTGAACCTAAGGAGGAGCCACTTGTGCATTTGTTTTTCACATCTAAGACAGCAAGGTTAGGGTGGAAATACTTCCTAACGAGGGCAGGAATTGCAGTTGAAGGCTTAACACTTCACCAATCTATCACAAAGTGTTGGACTGCACCAATTATTCCTCGAATAAAACCAATAATGCAAGCTCTGCCTGCCTGCATTATCTAGGAACTGTGGAAGAGGAGAAATGCTATAAAGTATGGAAATGTTGTGTCAGTAAACAGAGTAATATACCATGTATCTTCCACTCTCCAAGCATTGGTGAAACTAAAGAAACCTGGACTTACTATGCCTCATAGGTGGCAGAATTTATTGAGCTTGTTAGAGAACTATACACCTAAATTGAGATATGACAAGGTGATCTGGGAGTAACCTATGGAAGGGTGGTTTAAAGCAAACGCGGATGGGGAATCAAGAGGGAATCAAGGAAAAAGTGCAATAGGTGTATGTCTAAGAGATGAGGAAGGAAATATAAAGTATGCAGCAGGAAGAGAAATAAGATAGGGTTCCAACAATGAAGCAGAGGCAGTAGCAATAGTGGAGGCATTGAGAATGTGTAAAGCCATGAATTTCAATAATATCTGGCTTCAGAAAAACTCAATGCTGCTCAAAAACATTATTGATCGACAGTGGAAGCCTCCTTGGTGCATTGTAGAAACTGTGGAGGAGATTATGTCATTGAAGGAGGGGTTCAATTTCCTAGTCTCTCATATCTTCAGAGAAGGTAACAAACTTGCAGATCATTTGGCAAGCTATGCTTTGGACAGTGGTAACATTGAATGTTATGATTTTTGGGAGCTAGATGTCCAAAGCAGGAGGATGGGGAATGAAGACAAGATGCAATGCCCAGCGTAAAGAGTAATATTTGGAAGAAATTAGGAGGTGAAAAGGAAGGAACAAAAGGAAAGGAAGAGGATAGTATAACATGTACTCCCTATGCTCAAATTTGTATAGAGGAGAGCATGGTGATCATCTTTATCAGTAACTGGTTTTTCTGTTTTGCAGGTACAGGTTTTGACCTGTTGATCTATGTTGTAAAGTAATTCTTGTTCGTGGTATTAATTCTTAGCATTCAACCCAATGGAAGACCTTTACAGATAGGCAATAGTTCAGTAGCTAGGAGATTAATAATCCTCACAAAAATCTAGAAAAGAATGCCCAAAAAGCTTAACAGATTTAGGCAGTCCAATAGAGAACATTTGACAATATGGAGTGCCTATAATATACATGAAGATACTGTGGTGAAAAGGGGTAATCCTACCAGCAATGTCAATGTCACGCCCCAAAACCGAGGGACGGGACCGGCGCCTAACCGAATGAACCCGGTCTAGCGAACCAGATTTGCCTTTCCTACCCAACGCGTTTCCCCGTGTTTAAAGCATACATTATTCATATGAAATAGCAAGAGAAAATCAAAAACGTGGATTCACAACATAAAGTCCATTTTTCCTCTTTTAACGTTTTAACATTAGATCTTACTAAAACATACATACTAAATACAACATTCCTGATACGGGGCCACGATTATGAGTAAGTACAACAACTACCCAAAATATATTTACCACCCACATAGTATCTACGGAGCCTCTAAGAGTACGGAGAAAAATACATAGAATTGCCGGTAACAAGGGTCCGGCTATACCTCAAAAGAAATGACATAAACAAAATGAGTCAACATGAACTACACATAGCCCCGAGAGGAATTGGGGCTCACCCAGACTGCTGAAGAGATGGAGGGAAGGCACCACTATCGGCGAACCATTTAAAAGATCTAGCGCCCCCGGCAAAAGGGACGTTAGTACCATTGAATAGTACTAGTATGTATGAACAAACTTCAATCTAAGTAGAATCAAACAGTACACAAATAGAAGACAGTCATGGAAACCAAACAAATACTGCACAAAATACAGAGAACACAAATGAGAGTTTCACAGTTTTTTATTTCAATTGTTCTCCTATTGCGGAGCGCAACCCGATCCCACTGGACAACCCACATTCCACCCTTATTTCTTCTATTGCGGCGTGTAACCTGATCCCACCGTACAATTCACATTCCACCCTTATTTCTTCTGTTGCAGCGTGCAACCCGATCCCCCCGTACAATTCACATTCCACCCTTATTTCTTCTATTGCAGCGTGCAACCCGATCCCACTGCAGAATTCACATTCCTCCCTTATTTCTTCTGTTGCAGCGTGCAACCCGATCCTACCTAGGAGCCGAGTGAGCAGAGAGCCACATAACCTCATCAAATCCGACCCATTTATGACTTTTGAAAAGGGGACACACTTTGGTACGAAATCATGGCAATTTAATCTTGAACTTTAAGGAAAATCATTACCTTTGGAACCCATGAGACACGCCCTCCTAGCCCTAGAAAATTATCAATAATGGCGAGAAAGTACTTAAAATCATTACGAGTTAGTGTAGAATAAGGCCTCGAAGTGACCATATGAGTAATTATGAAAGGGTGAGAAGTCTTAATGCACTTATCGAAGACGAGTAACCTGAGTTATCTAGTCATAGGGACAAGCAGAGCTGGTAGATGATTTTTATAGGACAAAATCTCACAAGGAGTGCGAGCAATATCTTTTATCCTAACAAAAGGAACATACCCCGACCCTTGATGCCATAAGGTATTAATATTGATAAAATAAATTATATTTCTAGATACCAGGGACACAATTATGCTCTTTATTCATCCCTCATAATTGGAACTGAGAAATGGGTCATCAACTAGGGGAAAGTCAGGTATGTCAGATGAACTAACAAAAAGGGAACTTGAGGTTTTAAGAGTAAACTCAATAGCTTCACGGCTAGAGGAGACACTACAAACATCAAAATCAGTTGGATTCGTAGCAACACAGAGCAATGAACATATAGAGACACTCAAATAAGTATTATGCAAACCAAAGGAGGAGCGAAAATGCTCGTCTTCCTTACAACCAGAAGAAGAACAACCTTCAAGAAGAAGATGGGCAACAAGAATAAGCAGCATGATCCAGCTACATGGAGGCTCAACGGACCTCAGCTTCGATGGAGATTTAATAATGTTTAAAAGTAATTGAGCAGATCAAATTCAGAAAATAACCTGTCGGAGAAGAGGGAGATTCTCGCCAAACAAATAAAAAAATCTTGCCGATTTCAACCACTAGGCCAAAATGAAAGCCTCAACAAAGATAGAGCGAGGGCACTACCATACTAGAGATGATGATGACACAAGGCAAGATCTTCACTATGACACTATGTCAACATTCAGATGATGCAAAAACTTGAAGAGAAATGTCCTAGGGTTTCGAATAGAGAAGAATAAATGGTCGAGAGAAAATATCCTTTTATTTTGTGCGAAAATATTACATTTGTCCATCCATTCATTCGGGAAGAAATTCTTCGGGTATAGTTCCTTGTTAGAGTTTAGAAAGGTGTGTCGGAAATGGTAATTCTATAGCCACAACTCAATTCAAGGACATGATTATAGAGCTCGATGTCATAAGTGATTGCATATAAGATAATTTGCGGTAGAGTGGATTCAAGAAATATTGGATCTCGTTCAAAAAGTAAGTGCATGCAATGGTTTGTGACTTCAAAATTTACTAAGACCATGCCTATGAAAGTTCTTTAATATGGATGTACATATACAACAAGAGTACGTTGGTTGTGCTAAGGAGTGGCTTTCTTGGTGACCTTAGGTTGATAGGGCAATAGCTGGATCGATGCTCCTCGACTCCACATCCCTAACGTACGTTGGTACCATGACGATATACTATAGGATTTGGTGGTGCAGTGACATCAATAGGGACAAGGACACCCCCCCCCCCCCTCTTAGCGATAGGTTCTACCAATCCCTCCACAGCTCAATACATTCTCCTAAAAAGTCCTTAGGCAATCCCCTCGGACTCAATGGTGGGATCACTCTCTCCTCATGGCGTCAAATTTGCGGATTATGGTATCAAGATTACTCATTTTGAGAGTAAGGCTTGGAGAGAAAAATAACTCCCTAACTTGAGCTCTATCGCACGATTGTAGTATCAAAGAAGGGTGAAATTCCTAAATGTCCATGTAGCCCCCTAATTATAGATATGGTCGACAACACACCGATAAGAAGGGCACTACTAGACACGGCTCCGAGACATCCTAGGACACTTTAAAACCTTAGGCTATGATACCAAGTTTGTCAGGCCCCAAAATCGAGGGACTTCGGCGCCTAACCAAATGAACCCGGTCAAGCGAACCTGATTTGCCTTTCCTACCCAAATCGTTTCACTGCGTTTTTTGTAGCATACATTATTCATATGAAATAGCAAGAGAAAATAAAAAACGTGGATTCACAACATAAAGTCCATTTTTCCTCTTTTAATGTTTTAACATTAGATCTTACCAAAACATACATACTAAATAAAACATTCCCATTACGGGGCCACGATTTCGAGTAAGTACAACAACTACCCAAAATATATTTACCACCCACATAGTGTCTACGGAGCCTCTAAGAGTACGGAGAAGAATACATAGACTTGCCGGTAATAAGGCCCCGGCTATACCTCAAAAGAAATGAAATAAACAAAATGGGTCAACATGAACTACACATAGCCCTGAGAGGAAGTGGGGCTCACCTAGACTGCTGAAGAGATCGAGGGAAGGCACCACTATCGACGATCAGCGCTACCTGCTACAGAACCACCTATATCCATTTAAAAGATGTAGCGCCCCTGGCAAAAGGGACGTTAGTACCATTGAATAGTACTAATATGTATGAAAAAACTTCACTCTAAGTAGAATCAAATAGTACACAAATAGAAGACATTCATGGAAACCAAACAAATACTGCACGAAAATACAGAGAACACAAATAAGAGTTCATAGTTTCTTATTAAAATTGTTCTCCTGTTGCGGCACGCAACCCAATCTTACCGGGCAATCCACATTCCACCCTTATTTCTTCTATTGCGGCGTGCAACCTGATCCCACCTTACAATTCACATTCCACCCTTATTTCTTCTGTTGCGGCGTGCAACCCGATCCCACCGTATAATTCACATTCCACCCTTATTTCTTCTGTTGCGGCGTGCAACCCGATCCTACTGTACAATTCACATTCCACCCTTATTTATTCTGTTGCGGCATGCAACCTGATCCCACCTTACAATCATATTTGATAGCAACATCAACCAATCAATTCAATCAAAAGGATTTTCATCATCAAGAATATACATTCGTAACAACCAAATAACCATGTGAAATCAAGGCCACATTAATCTTTACCAAGCAGTGAGTCATATACGGCATACCATCAACATATAGTTCAATTAGATAAATTCACATTTCCTTTCCATTACTTGCTATAGAGTATTTAGCACTTAGATACATTCAACAATTTGATTCGTTATCATTTCTTTTATTTTGCAGCACATCCTCTCATACCAATGTATTCGACATTTAATGAGCTTTGCACATGATAGAATAAGCACAAAGAATCACCTTTTCACAATCTCAAGTAGCATGGTGACATGGTAATCAACTAAGTCATTCAGAGAACAGGATCCTTCACCTCATCACAATAGGAAAATCGATTCAAATACACTCAAGCCAGGAATTCATATCGAATGCTCGGACACTAACAATGTGACTCTACAAAGATTAAAGTTAGCCATACATACCTCAAAGAGCTTTTCCTTAAGTTTATACAATACACCAAAACCTCTAGAAATAACAATTTATAAGGAGATAATGGAAATGGATTAATAATTAGGAGGATTACCCATGGTGTAACTCTCTTAGGAATTTCATCAAACGCCTAACATGTGAAGTAGACTACAAGGTTTAAAAATGGCAATTCCCTCTTCCCTCAACCAAATTTTAACATGAACTACCCAAATTAGTTCTTTAATATCACATATTACAACTTAGTCCCACATGCATGGCCTATTTCTAACCGTCACAACATATTTTGAACCCTTAACCTCTTGCATGAAATCTTTGGAAGTAGGACTTACCCGGATGAAGGACAATCTAAGGTTATCTTCCTTGATTCTTGAAGACTTGAGCAAGATTTGGGTGAGTATGAAGTTAGATATTCTCTCATCTCTCTCTCAAATCAGTAGAAAATGACCTCAAATGAAGCCCCTAAACCTATTTATGAAAATGGGGTCGGGTTATAAAAATAGGAAAAATAAGCCTCTAAAACAGGGTCTGCGATCGCATACTGGACCACAAAAAAAGAATGTGGGCCGCAGAATGCATCGCGAAATAGGTGCCCAAAACTGGGCAACACTGGCCCAATTTGCAACAGATCTGCGATCACAGAGTCAAAAATGCGACAGAAATGCGATCACAGATTCAACACAGGATTGCATTTNAAAATTTTCCAATTTGGCTTAGACTTAGGCTTATGCTCGGACATCACATTACTTATTATATGACTAATACACTTATTCACCACATCAAATTCATTTACATCATATTTATAGCACATAAAATATTATAATTAGTCTATCTGACACCCCGAAATCCAATATTGCTTAGCAAAATTTTCCGAGGCCTTACAGTCAAAGAGGGAATGCTTAGAAAAATTAGCAAAATAGGGCAGCATGGACAGATGAAAATGTGTAGTTCAAGTGAAGGAAAATATTGGGAGACAGGAGTGGAGGAGTGTATCAGGTATGTCAACACAGGTACGACAAATAGAGGAACACTGTCCAGAATATGTAACAGAATTGGACAGTTTGAAGAATGGAGAGTAAGGGGAGTTGAATCAGATTTGGAGATACCAATTAAAGGAAAACACAGAAGTATAAAAGTGCTACTCAATAAGAACAATGTCCAGAAAGTCTAGACGAATTGGACATAAGGGAGTGGAATGGACTGGGACTCATTGGGACATAGGAAGCAAGGCAAGTGTTACCAATAGAATGAAAAGAAATGATTCATTTCCCAGAATGTTTAATCGAATTGGGCAACATGGAATAGGGAACTTAGAATCATTTGAGCTAGGGGATTTAGGACATCACAAATATAACACAAAACACTAGAAGATGGGGGAAATTCAGAAATAATGAGGCAAGGAGATGCAGGGTAATTGAGACATCATGTGGTCAAGTTGTACAAATCCTTTGGGAGGAGTACAAGGAGAACACTTTTTACACTAACCTTGTTTTCTTTTTTGCAGGATACGATATTGTACTCATACTTTGTCACTCACTATGATTTCCAAGGGTGGTATTAGCACTAGGTTCTCATTACCTTGAAGAAGGAAAGGTGACATGCATAAGTATGAGAAAGAAAAGATGAAAGAACAAGACCTCATGCATTGGAAAACACTCGTGGTGGAACTCAAAGACGGGCGTTGTTATGGTTGCATTACATAGTTATTGGTAACAAATTATGAAAATAACAGGGACATATTGGTACACAGCCATGGTGCAATATCAGTCTGTAACATATGAGATAACAATCACGTCAGTTATTCAAAATATATACAATGAGGCATCTCATGAATATGGAAGCATAAACCTGGAAGCTGGATCGATATCAAAATTTAACTTGCATCCTTGGGCACATACGAGCTTATATGATGCAAATATGGCTCAACTATGGATTCACATTAGAACACAGTAAGAGGAATACCAGTAAAAGAGCTCACGACAAATGNAAAACAGGGTCTGCGATCGCATACTGGACCACAAAAAAAGAATGTGGGCCGCAGAATGCATCGCGAAATAGGTGCCCAAAACTGGGCAACACTGGCCCAATTTGCAACAGATCTGCGATCACAGAGTCAAAAATGCGACAGAAATGCGATCACAGATTCAACACAGGATTGCATTTTTCAAGCTTTTGGTAATTTGATCATAACCTTGTGTAGGAGTGTCCAAATGACGAACAGTTTGAAGCTTTGGAAACTAGACTTGAAGACCTTTCATTTGATAGGTTACTAATGACATAAATACCTTATATATATATATATATATATATA
>ML403435.1:90743-116128 GCA_005239525.1 Nicotiana knightiana
GCATATATATATATATATATATATGCTCGTTCAAAGTGTGGACTAGTGCAAGTACCTTTGGAATTTTAGCCTATTATAAAATTTTCCAATTTGGCTTAGACTTAGGCTTATGCTCGGACATCACATTACTTATTATATGACTAATACACTTATTCACCACATCAAATTCATTTACATCATATTTATAGCACATAAAATATTATAATTAGTCTATCTGACACCCCGAAATCCAATATTGCTTAGCAAAATTTTCCGAGGCCTTACAGTCAAAGAGGGAATGCTTAGAAAAATTAGCAAAATAGGGCAGCATGGACAGATGAAAATGTGTAGTTCAAGTGAAGGAAAATATTGGGAGACAGGAGTGGAGGAGTGTATCAGGTATGTCAACACAGGTACGACAAATAGAGGAACACTGTCCAGAATATGTAACAGAATTGGACAGTTTGAAGAATGGAGAGTAAGGGGAGTTGAATCAGATTTGGAGATACCAATTAAAGGAAAACACAGAAGTATAAAAGTGCTACTCAATAAGAACAATGTCCAGAAAGTCTAGACGAATTGGACATAAGGGAGTGGAATGGACTGGGACTCATTGGGACATAGGAAGCAAGGCAAGTGTTACCAATAGAATGAAAAGAAATGATTCATTTCCCAGAATGTTTAATCGAATTGGGCAACATGGAATAGGGAACTTAGAATCATTTGAGCTAGGGGATTTAGGACATCACAAATATAACACAAAACACTAGAAGATGGGGGAAATTCAGAAATAATGAGGCAAGGAGATGCAGGGTAATTGAGACATCATGTGGTCAAGTTGTACAAATCCTTTGGGAGGAGTACAAGGAGAACACTTTTTACACTAACCTTGTTTTCTTTTTTGCAGGATACGATATTGTACTCATACTTTGTCACTCACTATGATTTCCAAGGGTGGTATTAGCACTAGGTTCTCATTACCTTGAAGAAGGAAAGGTGACATGCATAAGTATGAGAAAGAAAAGATGAAAGAACAAGACCTCATGCATTGGAAAACACTCGTGGTGGAACTCAAAGACGGGCGTTGTTATGGTTGCATTACATAGTTATTGGTAACAAATTATGAAAATAACAGGGACATATTGGTACACAGCCATGGTGCAATATCAGTCTGTAACATATGAGATAACAATCACGTCAGTTATTCAAAATATATACAATGAGGCATCTCATGAATATGGAAGCATAAACCTGGAAGCTGGATCGATATCAAAATTTAACTTGCATCCTTGGGCACATACGAGCTTATATGATGCAAATATGGCTCAACTATGGATTCACATTAGAACACAGTAAGAGGAATACCAGTAAAAGAGCTCACGACAAATGCAATGGAAGAATGGCAACAATCAAGACAAAGTTAGTAAAATTCCATTTAAATGGACAGTGCACCTTCGCATCATAAAGGTGCGACTTCATCAGGCATATTCATATGAAAGTACATGGACGAGTTCATTAAAGATCAATCAACAAATCACAAACCAAGAAGTGACACAAATACAGGAGTTTATGGCAGAGAAGAAGAAATGCAAACAAAATGGCTATGAATGCAAATTCTGGGCAATGGCTATTATTGGCAAGCATCTGGACATTCACATCACTGGAATACACGGGCTAAGACTTAGATATATAAAATACGTTAGACATTATGTGATACCATTATTGAGTATCTTACTCAATTTTGATAATAGGTTTTATGTAGTTTTCAATTTCTATTTCGCACTTCTCTTAGGATTACATGACACTTTTATTGTTTTTAATTTTATATAAATAAAAACTAGCCCTAGGCAACCCTTAGCGGATTGCAAAAAAAAAAAAAAAAAAAAAACCTAAACCCTAAACCCTGTTGTTGTTAAGCTAGACATGACAAAGGCGTATGATAGATTATCATGGTTGTTTTTGACTAAAATGTTAAGAAAACTTGGATTTTCAGAGATGTTTATTGGGATGATATATGATATTGTGGGAAATAAATGGTACTCTATACTGATTAATGGACAGCCTTATGGCTTCTTTAAGTCATCGAGGGGTGTTAAACAAGGCGGTCCACTTTCTCCTACTCTGTTTATTTTGGCAGCAGAAGCTCTCTTAAGAGGATTAAATGCTTTACATTTAAATCCATACTTTCAAGGTTTTGGTTTGCCTAAGTGGAGTCCAAAAATAAACCATCTTGTGTATGCGGACGATACAGTTATATTCTCATCCTCTGATGCAACATCCCTAACGCTTATAATGGAGGTATTACACGCATATGAGAATGCTTCAGGACAGCTTGTTAACAAGCCCAAATCTGTTGTGTATATGCATCATTTGACTGATGTTGAAGTGGTAGAAAAAGTCGAGCACATCTCTGGCATAGGAAGACAGGATTTCCCATTCGTATACCTTGGGTGTCCCATCTTTTATGCTCGAAGGAAAATGGACTACTATCAAGGTCTAATCTCTAAGGTCCTCGACAAGCTTCAGAGTTGGAAAGGTAAACTTCTTTCTATTGGGGGTAGGGCAGTTTTGATAGCTAATGTGTTACAGAGTATGCCAATCCATCTTTTGCATGTTGTAAATCCTCCAAATTATGTGATAAATAAGCTGCACAAGATATTTGCAAAATTCTTTTGGTGCAGCTCAGTAGGTGGAAACAGTAGACACTGGGCATCATGGACCACTTTTGAATGCCATATGAAGAAGGGGGGATTGGATTTAGATTGCTTCATGATGTTTCTAAAGCATTATTCTGTAAACTGTTGTGGAACTTTAGAACAAAGCCTAGTTTATGGAGTTCATTTGTGAGTCAAAAATACTGTAAGAAGCTTAATGCAGTGTTAGTTCCTTGGAGAGATGAATCTCATGTATGGAGGAAAATGTTGGAATGTAGATATATTATAGAACATCAGATCATATGGAAACTAAAAATGGGTTCAACCTTGTTTTGGTATGACAATTGGACAAGTTTAGTAGCTCTGTATTTCTTAGTTCCACCAGATTTTGGGGTCGATGAGAGTATTCAAAATGTATTTGAAGTGGTGGATCATGATGCTTGGAATGTTAATAGATTGCTTGAGCTACTACCAGAAGATTTAGTAGGCCTTATAGTGGAAAAGCTTATACCTCATGTTCATCAAAATGTCTTAGATGTTTCATTCTGGATGCTAGAAACTAAAGGTAATTTCAGTGTTAAATCTGCCTGGGATTATTTACGAAGAAGGGAGGATCCTAGATTGGCATATAAAATGATGTGGGTAAAAGGTCTTCCATTTAAAATTTCATTTTTTATGTGGAAGGTATGGAGAGCCAAACTACACCTTGATTATTTCATGAGGAGACTAGGTTACTCTATGCCCTCGAAATGTTGGTGTTGTGCAGATGCTAGGCAAGAATCACTGGTACATGTTTTATTCACATCGAGGGCTGCTAATGCAGTGTGGAAGTATTTCTTAGGTAGAGAAGGGATTGATGTGGAGGACCTATTTTGCACCAAGCAATAACTAAGTGTTGGAGTGCTCAAGTGTTGCCTAGGATTAAGCCAATTATGCAGGCCCTACAATCATGTATTATATGGGAGTTATGGAAAAGGAGAAACAGTTTGAAATATAGAGATAATGTATCAGTTAGGAGGGTGATCTACCAAGTTTCAACTAATCTTCAATCACTCGTCCAGTTAAGAAAACCAAGTCTAAGAGTCCCTCATAAGTGGCATGATTTGCTGCACACTTTAGAAAACTATACTCCAAGGTTGAAGTTTGATAAGGTTTTGTGGGAATTACCTATAGAGGGGTGGATAAAAGTAAACACTGAAGGGGCATCGAGAGGTAATCCAGGAAGAAGCTCGATTGGCTTCTGCTTGAGGAATGAGAAGGGTGATCTAATGTATGCTGCTGGAAGAGAGATTGCAGAAGGTTCCAATAATGAAGCAGAGGCAATAGCTATTTTTGAGGCATTGAGATTATGCAAAGTTCAGAACCATACACAAATATGGCTGGAAACTGATTCACTCCTTATGAAGAATATAGTCGAAGGAAATTGGAAGCCACCATGGTATATTACTGATTTTGTGGAGAAGAATGGGAATCTAATGAATGAGGTTGAAATAAAGGTGTCACACGTATTTAGGGAGGGAAAAAAACTGGCAGACTACTTAGCTAACCATGCTCTTGATGGTGGGGAGATAGAATGCTTTGACTTTTGGGAATTAGAATCTCAAGGAAGAAGATAGTGAACGAGGACAAGTTGCAATGCCCACACGTAAGAGTAAGAGTTGCAAGGAATTAGGAGGAGAAAGGGGAAGATCAGATGAGAGAAGTGGTGGTTTCAATGCTTCGAATCACCATGCTCAAATCTGTAATGGGGAGAGCATGGTGGTCAATTGTTTTACTAATTCTGTTTTCTTTTTTTATCACTCATACTTTCCTTTCACATTTACTTGCTACTATGCTTGTGCATATCTTTGAATCCCTACCAGTGGGTTTAGGTTTTTTTTTTTTGGTACATCCACTAGGCTTAGCCTAGGGCTAGTTTTTATTTATATAAACAAGCAAAATAAAGTGTCATGTTGTCTTACATTGTGTAAGACAACTCAATATTGTAGCTACATCACTCTTATTGTCAACTTTGAGTAAATGTATCTCAAAATTGACAGTACATAATGATCTACTAAAAACAATGACTAAGCTGCTTAGCATAATGATAAAAACTAGCCTAGTGTAATTCAGATTGTTAATTCTTGATCCATGAACTTCATAATTCCACTTGTTGTTGTTCTAGTTTACTCGTTTTTAACCACCATCGTGATAACATGAGTGATCCATTGCAATATAGCCCACTTCCATACCTGCTGCATTTCCAGAATTAGCCGCACATTGTAATGCTTAATCAAACCTTTTTTGATCTAGCCTCCTTTCGTGTGATCCTGGATCATGATTGTTACATCTCGCATTTTCGTACGTTAAGGTTTCGTCCTCAATTAATTGACGAAAACTTGGGGATGAGATTATCTTGAGGTTAGTATATTTATGCTATTTGTACCAAGCAATAAGTAAGTGACATGGAAGAAAGGGTACGCAAATTAAAGAAAATGAGTTTCGTTAAAGGTTGTCGAATTTGGATAAAATACGGTCCGAGCTATAATACCCAACACTTATGGACTAGTACCATGCAAGGTACCATATGACCACGGTAGTATGATGCATAATGTATAATAAAAATAAGTAGAACTTTAAGTAATTTGAGATAATTTTTAATTATGAGGGTAATTAGTTAATTATCGGATAACGGGACATTACCTAATTACCTAATAAGTGGATAAAGATTAAATATCCCACCTACAACCCCACGTGGCAGCTAGCCATGATACAAGAAATGACTAAGTCATTCCTTGCTAAGGTGTCATGAAGACACAACATATTTCATTTCCAAGACTTTGACTAATCAAAGTCTTTCACTTAAAGACTTAACAAACCATGCTAATTTCATTTGAAATATTCCAAAAACTAAGAACAGAAACGTTAGGACCTCACATTACTTGCTGGATGAAGTAGATGTTAGCCATTTTCTTTTCAATCAATTCCTACAAAAAACCCAACAAGAATTATTAAAGTCTTAGCAACATAATTACGTCTTGCGATTCTAACGGAGTATGATTCAACCTTTTTCAAGAATATCATACGAATTTTTCCCTACTCCAGGTATGTTAAGGCTATCCCTTCTTTCTTTTGGCATGGTCTAAATTATACTGAAGAAACGAGCAAACACACAGTTTCTATAAATTACGCTATTCATAGAAATAGTAGGGGTGTCTATATTCTTGATTCCCCATGAGAATTATTATTATTTTCTGTTCATGTGTCTCATAATAATACGCAGCTAGAAAAGTTTATCCGGAAGGAATATTGATAATATTACGTACATTTCATGGATTTCATACATGTGCATTGACCCATGACCAGATGGCGTTATATACGCGTATATATGTAAATATATGTACATGGGATGTGGGAAAAGGTTACGGCGTTATATACGCACCACCACCTCAGCAGCTCGTATATGATGATGATGTTGCCCACAATGGCTGAAATGTGATTCAAACGGCGTTATATACGCGTATATATGTATGTATATTCCTTGCTGCAAGTGCTTCTTCCTCGTCTGAACCGTAAATAGTGTCGGCCTTCTTGAAAGTCTGCTCAAGATGAGGTATTGGCTGCTCCAAAGGGTAATAGGGATCGTGCCAAGGTGGCGACCAGTCGTTGAATTCCTGCCAAGTGTACTTGTACCCCAGACCAAAAGTGGTGCCATGTTCCTTGAGCTTTATGGGCTTTGTGATCCCTTGGAGGTCCTTACCGAGCCCTTTGCCTGGCTCATATCCTCTCCAGTTCAGGATGCTCTCAATCTTGTTGTCCCACCACTTGTCCTTGTCGATAGCATTGACCCGTTCAATGTGGTGGTAATTTCCTCCGCCTATCTTCCTTTTTGTGTCAATCACCGGAATAGTTTGACGACTATAAATGCGGTTGCTACCGTCACCATGAATAATCACCTCTAGGTGGTTCCACTCGAATTTTACCGCCTGATGTAGCGTTGATGCTACGTCCCCAGCAGCATGAATCCAGGGTCATCCCAACAACAGGTTGTAGGATGCTGGCACATCTATCACCTGGAAATCTACTTCGAACCAAGTTAGTCCCATCTGCAGACATAGACTGATCTCCCCCATGGTAGACCTTTGAGAACCGTCGAAGGATTTCACATTGATCGCTCCATCCCTTATCTCATGTAGCCCTTTACCTAATTTCTTGAGTGTTATCAACGGACAGATGTTAAGACGGGAACCTTCATCGATCAAGATTCTTGTGATGAAATGATCTTCGCATTGCACGGTGATGTGCAGTGCTTTGTTGTGCCCCAGTCCTTCAGGTGGTAGCTCATCCTCATGAAAAGTGATTTTATGACTCTCCAGTACCTAGCCTACCATATTGGTCATTTCCCCACTAGTGATGTTGTTTGGAACATATGATTCACTCAACACTTTCAACAAATCATTTCTGTGTGTTTCAGAATTCTGTAGTAGAGAGAGGATGGATATCTGTGCCGGTGTCTTGTTCAGCTGGTCGATGACTAAATACACCTTAGCATGTACCTTTCTCCAAAGGTCATCGGGACCTGTTTCGATAAGGGGAGGCTGGTTGGCAGCCTGCTTGCTTGACTCGGCCAGATGCTCAGGGGTGTAGACTCTACTAGTTCTTGTCATACACTGTGCTGTGACTGCTTCCTTAGACCTGACCTTGCCTTTCCTTCTCACCTTGGTTGTGTAGTCCCAAGGAATAGTGTTTGAATAGAAGAGTGGTGTGGTTGAAATTGCCACCGGAATTGGTGCATCCATCCTTACTTCAAACGGAATGTATGTTCGGGGTGGCAAGACTGCGATCTCGAATGATGCCGGTGCATTTGCTGGAGATACAAACTCAACTTCAATTGGCACTGGTGACTTTGCAGGTGGCGCTGCTTCAAACTCAAATGGTATAGACATATTCGCCTCCGCATTCTCAAAAGGATGAATTTGGACTATGATCAGTTTGAGAGTGACTGCCGGTTTCTTTGGGTCATCGCCTTCTGCGATCAACCCGCTTGACCCCTCGAGATCCCAATCATCTTCTATTTCAATCATATGGATACCTCTACCCTTATGGTCTGGCAGAGGATTGTCGCGGACGTTTGGAGCAGGGTCTTTTTCCACAATAATGTTGTTATCAATGAGAGCCTGTATTTTGTCAATCAGTGACCGGTCTTCTTCGATGGTATGTCCTTTCATGCCGGAGTGGTATGCACAGGAGTTGTTTGGGTTAACCCATTGAGAAGGGTTCTCAGGGGTGGCAGCAGGGATAGTATGACATAACCAGCAGCTTTGAGCTTCTCATACAGCTGGTCAATGAGCTCGGCTATGGCGGTGTATTTCTTTGGAGGGCGGAGATCAAAATTAGGACGAGGTCTAGGTAAGTTTTGGCGTGCAGGGGTTGATTGGTAATGGGATGGCTGGGAATTATAAGAGTGGTAGACATTAACGGGTTATGGATATCTGGGCGAAGCAGGTTGATATGTGGGTGGTGGAGCTTGGTAGGAAGATGGCGGAGCTTGGTAATTTGGGGTGGGATGGTATGTGAGTGGAGGTGTTGGATATGTTTGGTATTTGACTGGGGACTTGGATCTTTGTGCAACCATTACGGCTCCCACGTCTCTCTTCTTAGACATACCACCGGACTATAGAGCCTTGTTAATGGCTTGCAAGGCTTCAAAATTTGTAACCATACCGCTATTAATACCTTCTTCAATCTGCTCACCCAATTTGATGATGTCAGAGAACTTGTGGCCTTCAACCATCATTAACCGTTCATAATACTGTGGGTCCTAAGCCCGGACAAAGAACTTGTTCATATGTTCTACCTCTAGAGCAGGTCTGACTTTAGCGGCTTCGGACCTCCTGCGAGTAGCATACTCGTGAAAGGTTTCTGTAGGTTTCTTCTTCAAATTTTGAATGTAGAACACATCTGTTGCGTTCTCTGTGTTGAATCTAAACCTGTCCATGAAATCAGACGCCATACTTACCAAGTTTGACCATTTCTTTGGGTCTTGTCTGATGTACTAAGATAGTGCGTCTCCCTCCAAACTCCTCATGAATTGCTTCATGCGAATTCTTTCGTCCCTTCCCACGCCAACCAATTTTTTGCAATAGGTCCTCACATGGACTCTCGGATCAGCAGTACCGTCAAACATTTGAAACTTTGGAGGTTTGTACCCCTCGAGCAGTTCGACATCAGGTTGGATACAAAGGTCCTCATAATTCAACCCTTCAATCCCCTTGGTTCCTTCAACACCCTGGACTCGGCTGGTCAGTTTCTTAAGCTCTTCGTCTAGGTTCCTGATAAGTAAATCCTTTTCATCAGACTCGGACACCTGTGGGATAGGCGGAGTGGAGTGGGTCATGGCCACATAGATGGGATTTTTATAGGTGTGGAAATGGTATTTTGTGGGGCTTTGAGGTTCTGGGATGAGTAGTGGAGTGTTATTTGAGGTGTGGAAAGCATTGCACTGCGTCGGGAGAGTTTGGTTCTTTGAGGGTGTGGTGTGATGGTGAGCTGCGGGATGATTTTGCTATCTTGGGATATTTTGTGGAGGTGCGGGGTTTTGAGCATTTGGAAGGTTGATGTCAGGGCCCTGAGGGAAAATGACAAATTGGCCAGATTCCGGACTTGATCGAGTTCTTCCTGAAACATCAGAAATTTCTGTTCAAGTGGTGACATGTTCTCATGCAGGACCTGAATACCTCGGCCATTAGTGGCCTCTACCCGTTCAATCATATTCTCTTTTCTGGTGCCGCTGGACTCTTACATCTTACTTTTGCCTTTGTCTTTGCTTTTAGGAGGACTAGGAGGAGGAGTTGGTGGAGGGCCCTTGGATCTGGTGCAACAGGCTGATGATGCCAGAATGCACGAACTAACCTTTGGGGAGGGGAGTAAGAAAACAAAAGGTAACCAAGTCAGTGAGGATCATGAAAAGAATATTGCGGTATTTAAACACATAATGCAGAAATGAAAGCGTGTCCTAAGTTGGGAACCTCTTTGTGCCCGAGGTAGGCCTAGCAACAAATTTATTTGGAAAACATAAAACGCTAAATGCCTCATTTTATTGATTAAGAAAAATAGACAAATCCCCAAAACGATAGAAAAAAATAAAAGTCACTAATGGTCGTTGGCCTTATTACATTGATAGAAAAATAAAGAAACTCCTATCTAGTTGGTCCCAGAAGAACCTTCCCCAGACTCGGCATTCTTGCTTTCCTTGTACAGTTTTCCCAGCTCACGAAGTCCCAGCAACAGGTAGGTTCTGGCTAGGTATCCTCATGCAGCTCCCTCAGCCTTTTGACAATCTTCAACTCTTTTGATGAACTTTTCTTCCAGCTCGATTATACCTCGTTCCAAGTACCCCAGCCTCTTGTTGGCGCTGATAGCCATGTCCTTCCATTCCTCGATCAGTTTCTTGTTAGAGTCATGTATCTTGTAGTGTTCATCCTCACTTTCCCGGATCCTTTTGCCCAATTGGTTGTATTTGACTTGTGCCTCGTCCCTTTCATATATAACCCTGTGACCTCTAACGTACCCCGATTTGCTCTGACCACCCAAATCCTCTTCTAACTAACCAAGATAGAAAGGGGTACAATCGGCGTGATACCTGTCTGGCTCGATGGTGTCTTTCTCAAGTATAACCTTGCAGTGCCACAGGTGCTGAGCTTGGCACTTGTGAGGGCTGTCATTATTTTGAAAGTCAACTCGAAGATGGCTCATCTTCTCGACCCTATGGATGACTTGTTTCCTTCCTGCTTTCCTCATAACTCGAAGAGGGATGTAAGGGTATGGTAGTAATGATTAAATCAGTTACAAAAGGAAACAAAGAGACATGTCAGTTTCATTTTTGAAGAAAAGTAAATAGCCGAAGTAAGCAATTAATTACAGGTAAAGGGAATAGGAAAGCAGGTGCTAAGTATACAGAAACATGCTGGTCATAAACAAGTAAGGCCTATCCTAACATGCAAAGGGGGGTTCAGGATCCTAGGTACATGTTGAATAATAAGTAAAAGCAAATTAGAAATACACTGAATTGCAAAAGTGATAGAAACATGTTGGTTTGAGGACTGAAATCTAAATTAGAATATACCAGTGAAGTGAGGAAAGCAGTAACACAGATAGGAAGTAGGAGATGCACAATAGTTAGCCTTGGCTTGCAGCCGGCTAACTTAGAATAGTAATAGCTAGCATAGAAGAGAGAGCAGAGAGTTTTTATTTGTAAAAGAGAGAGAGAGAATTGAACATATCAGTTCTGTCCAAAAATGAGAGAAGGGCATACCTATAAATAGTTTTTGAAAGCTGGATTAAAATAAGGTAAAAATTAGAATCAATTAACAATTATAGAACTTAGTATCAATCCCAGTGATATCAGCCCAAGTACTTCCATAATTAAGGGAGTTATTCAAACGGTGAGTAACAAATAAGGAAAGGGACCATATATAGCTTAAGGAATATTTAAACAGTGTGAAATCAGCATAAGTATCCCTTGATTGAAAGGGTTAAATTCAAACGGCTAATAGGCAAATAGCAAATAAGGAAAGTTCCCATGCATATACCATATAAGGAAACAATTCCAACCAATACAAGTATGCAATTGAGACTACGTTCATCAGGTTTTAATTAAGGAAACAGGGATCAATTAACAGTAAATCAACCATGCAAGGTAAGAAATAAGTTAAAGGTCAGAAATCAGTAAGAATATCCCATAAGAAATCAGTAAGGTTTTTCAAATCACAAGGAATTAGGGACTCAAATAATAAATCAGGAACCCTAACAAAGTAAAATTACAGAGAATCAGGGATTCTAACAGGAATAACATCAATTAAAGGAGATTAACATGAATTGAATAAATAACATGTACGAAGTCAGAAACCCTAGTAGTGAAAACATATGAAATTAGGGATTCACATGAACTTATGGGGTGAACAGAAATGTACGCGGAAAAGCAGGGAAAGAATCAGAGACATAGATAAACAACATAGGGTAAAACATTAGATAATCATAAAGTTCATACATATGCAAACAATATCAAAGACTAAGTCAGGAACTTAGGGTTTAGGACTAGAAAATTAGGGATTTCATCACAACGGGCCAGATAAAGGAGAGAAGCTTAAATAAAACACTAAAACACAGTAGAGACCCTAAGATAATACTGAGAAATCATAGGACAATCATTTAAAAACGGGGTCATGAAACCCTAGTTGAAAACGAAGAGTTGTTTTTAGACAATATCTGAAAATCTTTGAGAAAACAAAGAAATAGCTTGAAGTATACACAGATCTATCATAGATATAAAAGAATCAGGGAGTTTTAAGAGTTAGGGTTTCAAAGAGAACTCAGAAAGATAAAAAAACCTCAAAAAATTACTAGTTTAAACCCCAAAAGTCATAGATCTTACTCGAACGGCCGGAGGTGGCCGAAAAATGGCATGAAGGACCATGCGTGGGAGTTGAACCGCTCAAGGTTCACCTGAGGACCTCAGGACACTGTCAAAGTCGGTGTGGGGGTGATACATAGGCTAGGAGAGGTGATAGGTCATGGTCTCTGGCGAGAGAGGTGGCCGGAGAAGATGAACAGAGCTCATTGGAAGGGGGGAAGGCGAGAAAGTTCTAGAGAGAGCCAGGGATAGAGAGAGAGAGAGATAGAGAGACGATTGAGCGGGGAAATGAGAGGAAGGGGAGGTAGTCGTCTAGGTCTAACTAAGGAAGGGAGAGATCTGGACCGTTGATCAAATTTGATCAACGATCAAGATTGACTCCGAGTTGCGCCGGGTATATAGGATATTGGGCTTGGGGGTCTGATGGGTTATTTAATTAGGTTAGGGACGAGGTTTAATTAGGCTACAATTTAAATAAGAATGGCTATTTGTTAAATACCCATAAAAATAGATAAAATAATTAATAAAATATCTAATAATTATATAAAATGAAATTAAGACTAAATAGGTGAATTTAAGGTAATTAACTAATATTTAAAATATAAAATGACTAACTATTGAATTAAAATAGCATAAAATGTACAATTACGTTATAATTGCAAAATTATTGTAATTATAGCCAAATAATACCACATATGCTAATTTGTGAAATAACTAAATCCTAATAGGATTAAAATGATATATTGAGCTAAGAAATATTTTAAAATTATTTGTAATGCAATTTATGAATAGTTATTGGATGTAAAGTACTGAATAAATTAGAAAATAAATTAATAAAAATATAGAAAATTATGGAAAAATACCAATTATTATAAAAAGTGATTTTGAAGGTATATATGCAAGTTAAAAAAATAGTTTTGAGGAAAAATTGGGTATCAATATTCTTGCAATACTTAGGCAGTAGATCGTATTGAATTTTCACCTAACCTCCCCAGTGGCTTCATTATCTATATCCATCCTAACCTTCTTTGGTAGTTCATCAAGAAGATCGACTAACACCTTTACCCTCGCACAACTAGGCCTAGTTTTGTTAATAGTGGCCATATTTAGGTGCAATGGTTTTCCTACTGCTGAGGCTAAGGAAAACATACATTCCTTCACAAAAAATGTAGGGAACAGGCCTGGGAATGATATCCAAGCCATTTCTTTAGGCGTTTCTTCACCAGCTTTAAATTTTGAATCATAGATTAAAGGCCTAAGCTGATACTCATAGCCATTCTTATCCTTAATGTAGTGAGTAGTCTTTGACGTAAAAGTAAGGAAATCTTGCCGTAAATTCATTCTTATTAGCACATGCCTATCTCTCAAATAACTTATATTACAGTCACCTTTTATACCACATTGGATAGGAATCAATTTACGTAACTGCTCCAAATCTGGTCATCTATACGCTAACTTTCCAACTACAGCATATTGTAGTCCTTCGATCACATCCATTATGTGGACTTCTGCTTCTGTAAACTTGACAACATGCTCTCCATTTCACAAAGAAGGTCTACACATAGGAATTGGATCCACATGGGACTTTTGTTCATGCATGGTAGTGTTAAGCGTACATGGCTTCAATAGTTGAGCATAATCCATGGGTTGGGTGTGTTATTAGAGGTCAATGGGGGCTGGATTATGTTGGGGGTGGTTGGGGAGGCAGCCCAGTCACAGTGGGTGGCTGGCCACCGGCCTGAGTGGCCATGGCAGAGTTGCGAAGAGATTCGCGATGCTGTTTTCTCCAATCGCCAAATCGCCAGAGTTCCCAAGCTCTTCAACGTGGGTTTTGCTAGGGTTTAGGGTTTTTTTTTTCTAGCAAATCCACTAGGCATGTGCCTAGGGATAGTTTTTATATATATCTAAAAGAAATAAAACAAAGTAGCGTGTTGTCTTACGATGTGTAAGACTATGAAATATGACTACTATTTATGTCCTATTATCAATTTTGGGCTTGTGATTTCTACAGCTTCCTTTTTTTTAAAAGCAAATATACCACTAGGCATGATACCTAATGGCTAATATATAAATATAATCCCTTACTGGGTACAAAACTTACAAGATGTAAAAAACTAACCTATATAATGAATGAAACTACTAGTACTTGCAACTTAGATTCTAAAGAGCTAACTATTACAACATAGAGTACTGAATGCTTCATCCTCATGAAGGTGTACGTGGATTCAAATGCCAAAGTAAAATACTAAGTAGAACCTATAAAACTCTCACCAGGCGCCAGGGTATATAGTACATAGGCAGTACTGAAATCCCAATAATTACACCATAGAACTGAGGCAAGCAAACTCCTCCAAATAATGAAACCATAGTAACTCTTCATTTTCCAAGCAAGGTATGAAGGGGTGAATGAATTAGCCAGCTGCTCCCTTCTCAATGTATGTATTGTATTAACACCTTCAGAATGAGTGTGAAAACACACTAATACCACTAAAAAATGATAACACAATAGCAAAACATAATAACTGAGAGGTAATGCTAATTTATAATCCAAAGTCTAGGCTACAGTCTCAAACACATGAAACACACTAGTATCTAACCAACTGATAATGTACGACTGAATCCCTCTTGAAACACTAATTTGATCCAATAACTCTTATAAGCTTCCTTGTGCCAGAACCTCAATTATATAGAACACTCTGTCACCTGCTAAATGATCCCCAGAATGATCATGATACCATGCTAATACCACTGGATAATCACTCAACAAATTCCAGATATTAGAAGCATTAGGTTCAGGCAATGTAGTGGTAGATGTCTTCATTAATCAGGTTCCTTTCTCTTGGCTATCCTAACTCTTAAGTTAGGAATTTGATATTTGTCCATGTTGACCAAAGTCTTTACTTTTGATGGCAATTCCTGAAAAGATTGAAATGTGATTGTACCCGCAAAAGAGAACACAAGGTTAGCTAAAAAATCTCCCACTTTGTCGCCTTCCCTTAAAACATGCTGAAAGAGCACATTATATGTACTCTTTATCTCCTTGATCTTCCTCACTTCAGACCCAATGCACCATGGTGTTTCCCATTCATCATCAATTATCTTCCTCATCACAAGACAGTTAGTCTCCATGATCAAAGGATGAAGTTTCCTCTCTAAACAATATATCAATCCTTCAACAATTGCCTTTGTTTCTGCTACAATGTTTGTTGCCTCACCTATATCCTTTGCCTTAGCATATATCAAGCTAACCTCATGATCTCTAACACAAAAACCATAGGAACTATGACCCGGATTTCCCCTTGATGCACCATCTGTATTACACTTGAACTATCCTTCATAAGGGAGCTGCCATGTGACTCTCTTAGTAACTACAACTGGCTTGTAGTTTTCAAAGAATCTAATCATCTCTGGCCACAAAGAAGGTATTCCAGGCAACCAAGGATACCTCACTTTTGCTAATTAATACAAGGTCTTATTAACTTCATGAATCACCCTATTACAAGACACTGTCTCCCCGTGATTCATTGTATTCCTTCTCTTCCAAATCTCCCATAGAATCAATGCAGGAGCTGCTTGAAACAAAGGTTTAATCTTAGGACAACACTTTGCATTCCACCATTCTCTTATAACTTGATGCACCTGTATTAAGTTGATCACCAAACCAGCAGCTTGAGAAAATGTACTCCACACCTTCTTTGCAGTGTCACTTGTCAAGAACAAATGCTGAAACGAATCTTCTTTTATTGGCATGCAACACCAACACTTAGATACTACCATATACCCATATCTCCTCCACAAATCACCAGTAGGAATTTTTCCTTTCCAAACTCTCCACAAGAAGAAAGAAATTTTGAAAGGTAAACCTTTAGTCCACAACTTTGCAAGTTCAGGATTACTTGGCTCCCTATGCCTCAGAAATCTCCAAGCACTACTAACTGTAAACTTACCTGAAGATGTAGGCATCCATCTTGGCATGTCCCATAATTCATTACCATTAACATATTCAACATCTTGTCTAATATTATCTACAATCTCCTGTGGGAATGTTTGATCCAGCAGTGCATCATCCCATTGATCCTCAACTCTCAAGTCAGCAACATCTTGCAAACCTTCATTAATTGGAAATTCTGGAGGCAGTACATGATCTAAAGCTCCTAAGCCAGTCCAATTCTCATGCCATACATTAGTAGATCCTATATTCATCTCCCATAATATTTCATGTTCCACCTCTTCTCTTGCCTCTAACATTTTTCTCCAAACATGTGAACCCTCCCTAAATTGAACCATTGTGGGTAATTCTTTCTTACAATACTTATTCCACATAAAGTTGGACCATAATGATTTAGAAGTTCTAAATCTCCACCATACCTTTGCAAAAAGGGCCTTTGAAACATCACTCAAAGACATAAACCTACTCCTCCTTCCTCCTTAAGAAGACATAGGTTTTTCCACTTTGTCCAGTGCCCACTCCTACATTATTCCTTATTGCTCCAGAAAAAATTTGCAAATGTTTTATGTAGGTGATCAATAACATTATTTGGTGATCAAGTACTGACAGGATGTGTGTAGGAATGCTTTGAAGCAAACTTGAAATCAATGTAGCCTTTCCTCCATAAGATAACAATTTTCCTTTCCAAGAATGCAACTTTGCCTTCACTTTCTGGATCAAGTCACTATAATACATCCTCCTTCTTCTTGTATAGAAAATTGGACATCTAAGGTAAGTAAATGGAAACCTACCTTTAGAAAATCCAGTGATAGTAGCTACTGCATTTACCAAGTTTCCTGACACTTTTGAATGCATATAGTATGAGCTCTTTTCCTTATTGATCAACTGCCCAGACGTGTGCTCATACAATGTCAAAACATCAATAATCTTCTGAAGAGAATAAGGGTCAGCAGATGCAAATATGATAGTATCATCAGCATAGGCTAGATGATTCAATGGATCACTCCACTTTGGCATTCCAAAACCCCTAAAATTCCTATCCTCAAATATCTTGTTCAAGGATCTTGATAACATTTATGGTGAGAGGATGAATAAGGCTGGTGAAAGGGGATCCCCTTGCTTCACACCCCTTGTTGAATGAAAAAATCCAGAAGCTTGTCCATTAACCATAACTGAATACCAGTTGTTAGCAAATAGGTTCCAAACCACATTGATAAAACATTCTGCAAACCCCATCTTCCTTAGCACCTGCATCAAATATTTTCAAGACCCTATCATATTCCTTGGACATATCTAATTTGATCACAACATTGGCAGACTTGCCCTCAATCTTATATCAGTAACAATCTCTTGAGTCAACAAAATATTTTCAAAATACTCCGTCCCTTGACAAAACCAGATTGGTTTGAGGAGATTAGTGAAGGCAGTATCTTTTCCAATCTATCATGAACCACCCTTGAAAACACCTTGTTAATAAAATTACTCAAACTAATTGGTCTATGATCTGAAAAGGTTTGAACATTAGGCTTTTTGAGCAACAAAACAAGGTTAGTGTGTGTTATAGACTTAGGCAATGGACTACCCTCATAGAACACAACTAAAAGTCTATGAATATCTTCTCCCACAATATCCCAGCATGCTGGAAAGAACAATCCAGAAAAACAATCTGGACCACTTGCACTTTCACTACTCAATGCAAATACAGCAGCCCTCACCTTCTCTTTAGTAGGCAACCTACATATTTCAAGATTCTGCTCACTAGTCACCATACAAGGCACATTATTTAGGAGATCAAAGCTTGTAGTATCCCTCTCCTTAGTGAATTTCTTCTGGAAAAACTCAACTGCAGCATTGGAAAAAGTTTCTTGACCTTCAATCCATGCACCATCACTATTGTGGATCCTTTTCAGTTGTAAATTTTGCCTCTTTCCATTGACACAATTATGGAAGAACCTTGTATTTCAATCCCCTTCCTCAAACCGAATCATACCTGTCGTTTTCTTCCAGTATTGCTCCTCAATGCTTAAGTACTTTTTCAGCTCAGCTTGAGCTTGTTGAAGTACTATTATATTCTCTATTTAGGGGTCTTCTTCAAATAGCATCTCCTTGATCCTCACAGCATCCTCCCTTATAGCTAGCTGCTTGAAAATATCTCCATAGGTTAGTTTACTCCATTTGGAAAGAGAAATCTTAACCCTCTTCATTTTTGTTGGAACATCAAAAAAGGATCACCCATAAAGTCAGCCATCCCATTCTGCCTCACCACTTCTAAGAAGGTATCATGTTTCGCCAAAAAGTTCAAGAACTTGAATGGATTTATGAACTTCATAGCCTCCTCACCACAGCTCATCAATAAAGGAGCATGATCTGAGCCTGTTCTAATAAAGTGCTCCACTTCTATTGTAGGAAACAAGGTTTGAAATGGCAAGTTCACAAAAATTCTGTCTAGTCTTTTGAATATGCAATCCTCATTTGGCCTTCCATTCTACCATGTGAAAGGACTACCTTTGTACCCAATATCAAACAAGCCACAGGAATTAACACAAAATGCAAAGTCTTCATACTCTGGAGGATACACTGGGATTCCACCTATCTTCTCATCCTCTCCAAGCACCACATTGAAAAAACCCCACTAACCATGGCAGCTCTATATCACTAGCTAAGTAATAAAGATTATCCCATAGTTCCAATCTTTCCAAAGCACAACACTTAGCATATACAAAGGTCATCATAATAAACTTACCAAGTTCCTGATGATATATTCTGATTGTCATTTGTTGCTTAGTGTCAATCAGCAAACCCCATTCCACTATTGCATAAAAAAAACAACCAAATCTTCTCATTCACATTTGAAATTGCAGATTCCATACCTAGCCTTCTTCTATAGTTCTGAATGAATATCTTCTTTTGAAATGGCTCCATAATTGCAATAATAAAGAAGCCATGCTCCCTTTGCATATTTATAACCCTCTAAAAGGCCTATTGAGTCTTAACAGACCTTATGTTCTATATTAGAGTTTTGATCATCATTTTGTAGTTGTAGAAACTGCCCTTCTAGGCAAAATCCTTATAGGTTGCTATGGCTCTCTAGGTTGAGTTTTCTTCCCTTTTTTCCCACTTCTAGTAGCTTCCCTAGGAGATACATCCCCTTCCCTCATTACTTCCTTAAAATTCTCTGCAGTAGACTCATCATCTCCATCATCTTCAAATTGTTGTTGTTGATTCACCAATGCATTCTGAATATCCAGTGGCAATTCCTTATGAGTTATGAGATCATGTATTACCTGATTAGGATACCTCAAAGGTACATTAACTTTAATCTGAAGAGGAGATCCAGTTCCAGATGAACATGCCATAGGTAATGCATCACATTCCCCAGGCACTGTAGGAACTAATGCCTGTTCACCTGGTTCATAAGGTGTCAATGCTGCTTCATATTTCTCAGACTTCCTTTCCACATATCCTATCTTCTCCTGCATCATTTTAAATTGAAGCTCATACACAGACTCCATACTAGGGTTCACTGTAGCAAAACTAGCAGAAACTGCCTGAGTTACTATTCCATTGAGATCATCCCCCTTCCCATGGTCTTTTTGTTGGTTTTCACACACTGTATCCTTCTATACCTTCATATGAACATCCCCAATCTGTTCTTCCATCAATGCATAAACTGAAACCCCATAACCATAGGCCAAAACTTTCCCAGAAGAACTAGGTTTTACTGTTCCATTGCCTCTCTTTTTACTCTAAGACTTTGGAGATGATCCACCTTTATTTCCTAATTCTTTTATCGATCCTTTATCATTTCCAGTTGAGCTCCTTGATTATTGGTTCATAGAACTCAAACCACAATCAACCCTAGTTTTAGGACTGTTAGGGTTTACTATAGCTACTTCAAAATTGCTAGTTTTTTGTTGTTGATTGTTTGCCTTATTATCTTTATCTCCTGTTGTCATTTTTGTTCCAATTTGATCCCCCATTACCTCTACCTCATCACTCCACAAATCTATAGCATAATTCACCTCAATTAATTCCTCAAATTGGTCAGAATCTACATGGGATTGGGAAGGAATTTCTTGACATGATTGATTGGTGGTCACATTGAGCTGCATGATATCCTCTTTGCTAAATGTTCTATGAACCCATTCAATAGTAGCTTCCCTCATCTCCCTCTCCTCAGTTTTTTGATCATTAGAACCCTTAGAATTACCCTTAACCAATTCTTGGTGAGAAATAGGTCCAGATGACTGAATCCCTTTAGGAGTAGGATTCTCAAGATTCTCCTTTTCCAAAACCTTATCTACTGCCTCCTTCGTCACACGTCTTAGATCTTCTTGTTTCCTTTCCCCAGTAGGTTTAACATCAATCCTAATCCCTGATGACTTAGGATTAGTGCTTTCTTCTCCAGAATTCTTTTCCATCTCCCTCTCCTTTATGGAATGGTCTTTCCCTTGATCTTTCTTTCTACCATTGCTACCTTCTTCACCTTTGGCTTCCATAATATTCAAAGAAGTTCTGCCAGCTTCCTCAATTTCCAATGCATCAAATTATTTCTTGATTGCCACTTCTCCAACTTTGATCTTACCTTACCCTTGTCCTCTTATTTTCCTTGATTATCTTTAATTATGTAACCCCTCTTGTCTATTTGGTATTTATTTTTTCGAGCTTGCATCCATTCATGCTTAGCAATATTAACCATTGGTTTCCCAAGCACCTTACCACTTGCCAATACTTTGGTTGAATTGGCAGCAGTACCAATAACTCCACTACTCACAACCATTGCCTTTTCATTACTTTGCTCAACCCCACCATCATTCCTCTTAGCATAAACTTGATCATCAGTCCTACGCAAGTATGGATTTACTACCCAACACTCCTCTTCTTTGTGACCTTGCTTCATACATGACTTACAATATTTGGGCATATAGTCATACTTTATTTTGATCCACTTAGACTCCTCAGGTCCAGTCCCATCCTTCTCTTCATGATCTTGATTCTTTGAGGTAATGTAGCTAGTAAATTCACCTCAACCTTCACTTTTGCACAACTTGGTCGTGTACCATTCTGAGTAGCCAAAACAACATACAATGTCCTCCCTACTACCTTAGCTAATGAAAATACAAACTCCTTACAAAACAATTTGGTGGTAAATCTTGAAAAGAAATCTAGGCTATGGTAATAGGGGTTTCTTCATCAGCCTTCTACCAAGGGTTCCACTTAGTACATCTCATCTGCTACATTACATTCTGAATCTTCAAATAATAAGCAGGCTTGGACAATAAGTGAATGTAATCCTCCATCGAAGAGATCTTAATCAATACATGATTGTCTTCAATGAGTCCAACTGAACAAGGACCCTTTTAGAGCACATTGTATAGGCAGTATTTTATGTAATTCATGAATTCCAGGTCTACCATATAAGAAGTTACCCAGAATTGCCAAGTTTAGACCTTGTTGAGCAATAGAATGCCTTACTTCTTGCTTCTTCCAACGTACAATAGGTTCACCATGTAGATACTCGATTAATTTTAGGGCAAAACTAGGTACTGCATGGGAGCATTTAATGCTTTTGGTTGTAGCAATTGTGCATAGTTTGGGATTGGATTAGGGTTAGTTATCGGTTGGGGAGGCAGTGGGGAGTTTTTTGACGACTGACCAACCTCAGGAGGAGGCTGGCTAGTGGCCAGAGAAGCCATTAAAGAGCTTCGAAGAGCTTCGAGCTTTTGTCTTCCCAATCGCCAGTCGCCAGAGCTTCTCTCTCCTCATGCGTGGGTTTAGGGTTTATGGTTTCTACCACTTCCTTTTTTTTTGGCAAATCCACTAGGCGATGTGCCTAGGGCTAGTTTTATTAATAATAAAATAAAAACCACCTAGGAAGAGTACAAATAAGGGGGCACCAGTAGTGTTGCCTCTATGCCTTGGCTATATAATCACTCATCTGCACCTCACAATGCCCTATATGGCAGCCTCATGTAGAGGAATCATGGTGTAGCTGCCAACAAAGTTTCACGAGGGCATATAATCTCATAGCCTTTTGGGTATTTTCCCAAAGGCATAGGCCAAGAGCAACAACTACTGGGCGAAACCTTACCTTGACTTATCCTAACGAGGCATAAAATAGCCTTACTTAATAACATGCATGTAAAAAGAAAGAACTAGCTAGAACTAGGTATTCTATGATCATACAGAGTTTATAACATACTATGTGATGATATTACATAAAACTATACTAATGTGATGGTAGAATAAAAATATGTAGAAATAACAGTGATGTCCTCTCTTCTCTAATGTTTTGAAGTCTTCAACTTGTAGACGCTTGTCTTCATCCTCTACCCTCTTCAAAATATCTTCAAATTTCATGCTTTCTTCTTTGAACGAGTGGACTTTGTTGACGTAGTTGGATAAGCTTGATTTGTTTGGAAACTCTCATTGGGAGTCACCTTATGGTCACATCTGCACTCACCTTGCCGTCCCAACTTTTTCCTCTTGTGTGTGTCTTCTTCCTTTTTCCGCTATACATATGTGATAAGTCACCTTTCCTTGCTGCCTCTGCTCGACATTTACTTAGAAGTTCATCTTCCTCTCCCACTTCATATATATCTTTGCCCAGTTTCACCGGTTTGGGCATGTCCTGCTCAATACCTAGTGTCATCAAGGCCTTTGTATCATGAATATTTGCCAAGGTTGTATTGTTTTGCTTCAACTCCATTTATTTCACCTTCTTTCTATTTTTACTCACCTGCCCAGTGCTCAAAGCATTATGATTTATCAAAAATGCAGGTTTACAACTTGCCATCGCGTCCAACAAATTTCTTTCCTCCACACTGATCGCTAGAACACCTGTAAGCTGCTGTTGTTGTTCATGTTTTGTCGCTGAACTCACTGCTTTTGGCTTGTTTTCAAATTGCTGTTGTTGTCCAGTAGATAGTTGTTGCTACTGTCCATAAGGTGAGGCTGCTTCTTCATGTTGATCATCCACACACTTAGAAGCTGGCATGCTTGACATAACCTCCTGCTGCCCAGGCTGGTTTACTACTGGAAGTTCTATCAAAGTTGAACCATTTGTATTATGTTGTTTCCTAGAGTTAGGGATAAAATAAGGAGCTTTAGCATTAAGCTTGCTACCTGATCCTACCTTGGAGGAACTTCCAATTTTTGGAAAAGATGGTGAACCTATTGATAACATCTCCTCATCACCACTAAACCTCAGCCCATAGCTTAGATTTAATCGCCATCACCCTCAAATTTGCTTTAAGAACCTCATTGTTGTTTCATGTGGACAGCACCAACTGTCCATGATCACCACCATGTTCGCCATAAGACCCCAACAGTTGTGATGGTACTTCAAAGACGGAAGTGTTCAACGTAACCAATGGTTGTTTAACCATAGTAGTGTTTAGCATTATCGCACTTTGGGCCTCTTTAATGATTTGTTCAACATGAGGGTTAGAAAAATGCAATGTAGGAGTATTAGACTTATGTGCTTTACTCCTTAACTCCTCCAATGAATTTTTCTTTGAGGTCTGTTGTCGAGCACCTCCTTAACTAAAATGTCACTGCCTTGGTTCTCATCATCACTGTTAGTATGTGAAACAATTTGCTGCACCAAATTGTTGTTACATGCTGTTTGTAAATCGACTCCATGCTCCTCATCACATGCAAGTGCCTCAAAGAAATTGGGGCTGGAAATATCGTTTGTCGCATTAGGTCGAAAACCTGAAAACTTTAGCTTTAATTGTGGATCCTTCAGGCCTGGAGATATATTTTTCCTATCAGGGGATCGTACCATCTTCTAATAATTCCTAGATGCACTTGTTGTTTATCCATCTCCCTTAGAAGACATCTCAATGTGAGCATGTCCCTTGTCATTCGCAGCTGGATTCGACTGCCCAGGTTTCTCCAGTACTGCCCTAACACCTGAAACATCTGCACCTTGCCCCTCATCATATACAGCAGTAGCACCTGCTGGTTTTTCAACTACAGCAGTAGGTTTAATAATCTTCACATTTAGAGTCTTAATAGGAGCTGCTTGTTGCAATATAGTCTGCCCTTTTCCACCCTGCATAACAACATTAGCAACCACTAGGACAGTAGCAATCCCAGTATTATCAGTTGAACCCACAACTACAGTTCGATTAGCTGTAACATTCAATGGAATAGTTGCTTTACTCATTGCCTTGTAAATCGTTGCCAAAGCTCTTGTAGTTGGGATGTCAGCTGGAAGTTTAAGCTTTGTTGGTTGATCATTAGCCTTAACCACAGTACCCCTATCCTCCAAAATTGAAACCAACTCCTTAGAACTTCTTTGTACGAGTGTACCATCAGGAATAACCCCAGTAAGTTGATCTTGAGATTTCTCAACTAGTGAACCCTCTCTAGTTGCCTTCACAAGATTTTGTCCAGTTCCCTTATTGTTATCTTGTTGATTTTGATCAACTCTTCGATCAGCATTAGCCAAACCTCTTTTTTAATTCAAAACTTGTCTTAAGTCACCTTGAAACTTCTCAGCAGGATTTTTCTCACCATAATCCATCACTTCCACATTCAATACAGTATCTCTATTTCTAGTCGAGATCATACGACATGAATTTTCATCATGACCTTGGCGTTTGCGGCATGTGCAATATGGAGGAAAGTTATCATACACAATGTCTTGGACTGTTTCAACAATCTTCCCAGTACTTTTATCCAGAAATTGCAAAACGACACCCTTTGGATGCTTGTCCAGGAGATCAAGGATTACCTTAACTCTAGTTGTACTAGGTCTCGTTTTTGATTGTGTAGCTTTATCAATTGAGATAGGTTTTCCAGTAACAGCTTCTATGGATAGTAGAGCTCGACGTGCAAACAATTCAGGAGATAAATTAGGTTGAGATATCCACACAGCCGCCATTGATGTTTCCTCTTTAGGGTTAAAACCAATTGTCCATGGAAAAATACTAAGTTGGTGTTATTCCCCATTGTATGGCAAGTAATTTACTGACCTTGTTAGCGGCACAACAAAGTCATCATACTGATCAAAATGAAGCAGCAATTGTCGACGAGCGAGCAGCCCGATCAAACAGTGGCCTTTGACGCCTAGTTGCTTGGGCAGTATGTTTCTCAAAACCTTCAAATCTGGTGCGTCCTGATTAAATTTCACAATGATGGCCTGGTGTAATCCTTCTTCAGCAGTAAATTTCGCTCTTTCATACATTGTAAACTGTAAAGTTGGAGTTCCATGTACGATTTCAATAGGTTTTAGTTGCGTTTTTGTTAGATTTTCCATGGTATGGCTGGAAACTAGATGCGAAGCATACGAAATAGGTTTTGAAATCGTCTCTCCCATAGCCATAGGCTGGGGAGAGTGCGTTGAAGCCATGGTCAACCTCAATTCTCCAGGATTTGTAGGGTTTAGGGGTTTTTTTTTTTT
>ML403437.1:0-57612 GCA_005239525.1 Nicotiana knightiana
ACAAAATGGGAAAGGTTTGTGATGAGGTGACCAAAGAAAAGGTTAAAGGCTCAAATAGGGTAAGTAGTGATAATATTTATGCAATGGTAAGCTTTAAAGGCAGAAGAGGCTTTTCAAATAACACAAAGAATGCCTAAGGTCATTTCTCCAACCAACGTAATTATTATTAGCATTGGAAGACTAATCGGGCAAGTTCTAGATGATGAAGCAAACAGAAGAATTATTTACACAAGCTGTAACACACATGTCACATGAATTAGTCAAGACGGATCAAGTTCACTTCTTAATAGGAGTATCTAGAGCAATATCATGCAAACTTAATAGGCAAAGAGTCACTAAAAGAGCAAAAAATTTGTCTCACAAATTATTCTTCACCATGAAACTTACTTTTTTTAATTCAAAACCAAAATTTGGAGGGGTACTCTTAATTCACATTTCACATACAAGAGACTAATTTCTTTAGTACCAAAAAATTCAAAAGTATCATCCTAGCAAAACAAGACTAATTCTCTTAAGAAAGTTGTCATACCATCTATCATAGGGAAAAGTCACCCGGTTCACTTCAAGAATGTTCCTTGGGATAGAACCGTAGCCTAAAGAAAAACCAAGGAAACACTACCATANGTTTTAATTCAAAACTAAAATTTGGAGGGGTACTCTTAATTCACATTTCACAAACAAGAGAATAATTTCTTTAGTACCAAATAATCCAAAAGTCTCATCCTAGCAAAACAAGACTAATTCTCTTAAGAAAGTTGTCATACCATCTATCATAGGGAAAAGTCACCCAGTTCACTTCAAAAATGTTCCTTGGGAAAGAATCGTAGCCTAAAGAAAACCCAAGGAAACACTACCATAGAGATAAAATTAAAAGAACAAAACTATTAAAGATAATAATAAAATAAAAGCAACTAATACTAAAGAAGCAAAAATAATACAAACCAAGAGCTACTAAAGAAAATAAGTAAAGAAAGAAAAATAAAAATAAATTAATCGCACCAAGCTCAGCAATAGCACACGACATAACGAAATAAGCCCAGCAAGGGCACACAATATCCATACAATAAAGAAGCCCGGCAAGGGCACATCCATAACGTCATAGTACAACTACAATATGCTCCTAAAGCCACCCCCAACTAAATATATTTCAGTGTCCCCACTGCACACTATCAAAAATAAAGAACAATAGTTTGAGGGTCTCCCTTAGGTCTGCATCAGACTAGCAGACTGCAAGAGAAGAGGCTGGTCAATGCTGCTGAGAACTCTCGTCGTCATCATCATCCGCATCGACATCATCACAATCGATCGTGAACGAGTAGTCCTCGCTGTCATCAGCATCCGCAATTGGCAGCTTCTTGCTCGGCTGCCCCCACGTGAAGATTGCCTTGACTCCTCTTCACACTTTGACCAGGAGCTTACCTTTCTTTTTATTTTTCTCCTTTTCCTTGTTAAATGACTCCTTCAGATCAACATGTGCCTTGTCCAGGCCGGTGTAGGCGGTGTCAAGCTGTGAAAGAGATGATGCCATCTTATCCTGAGTATCAAAATACTGCTGCATCTCAGCCCTGGAGTAGTACTCAATTGGAGGCTGAGGCTGGGAAGTGGAAGTCCCAGTGGGGAGCTTGGACACTAGGTCCCACAAGATAGCAAACTGGGAGTTCATCTCCCTAAAAGGACCCTCTGATGCAGCAGGCTGTGAGGAGGATCCGGCTCCGGCAGTGGTGGTGGTTATCTTCCTTTTCTTGCTCTTTACTGCTCCACCCTCACCCTTGACTCTGAGTGGGTGGAAGGGTTTGTTGGCGGTCACCCACTGATCGGTGTGACGCTTCTCGACTTGTGCCTGCCAACACAACTCGGTAATCAAGGAAGGAAACATTAACCCTGCTCAGTCATCAAGCAAATACTGCTACATCTTGCTCAGAATATAATAGCCTGCATTCACTGGAATGCCATCGAGAAGGCAAGCAATGATTAGGGCTCTGGTATATGACACGTCTAAAACATTCCAACTGGGGGACACCCTGCTACACAGTATATACAACAATATCTTCGCCTCGGCTGTGAAGTCGATTCACTTCAAGCCTTTTCTTTATTTGGCCCACTACGCTCTCACACTTTCAGGATACAACTTGGACAAAAGCCATGGCAAATTTTCGCAGTGATCTCTCTCTAGTACTGGATCAATAGGGTGGTTTGGAATCCCGAGGTCAGCATTGATTTCTTCCACCCCGAACCTCACTATTGTCCCTCAGATTATGAGTTGAGGATCGGCGATGTTTTTCTGCTTGAGATTCGCATAAAACTCGCGAACCCATGTCTCAGTGTCCTTGCAAGGAGTGGGAATGAAGCACGACCATCCAGAGGAGACCAACCGAACATAGAAATCCGAAAGCATTTCGGCCAATTTTTCTTCTGCGATGCCTTTCTCAAGTACCAATTTCTTGGTGAGGAGATTCTCATAATACTGACTTTGACAGTCAACATACATGAACCGTTAATCATCAAATCGTTCCCTAATCTCCTCCTTAATTTTAGAATTGTTCAGAGCATTTAGGTTTGTGTTCGGATCCATTTTTAAGTAAAAGTACCTACAAAAAAAATCAAAACAAAGTTAGTCAAGCAGTGGACTCTTGTTAAGAATATTAAAACACTGCAGTTAGGCCAAAGAACCAAGTCGAACGGGTCCGGGAAGGCCAATTTGCAAACATTCTATTTTTGGCAGAATTGCACAGTTTCCGCACCTGCGGAGCTTAAATCGCAGGTGCGGTTGCGCATCTGCTGATCAAAAGGCGCACCTACGAAGAAGTTCGCACCTGCGGTGATCGGCTCGCAGGTGCGAAGCCGCACCTGCAGAAATTCACTCGCACCTGCGGACTGTCGCCCCAAGGTGCAACTGCCCATAATTTTTTTTTTTTTACCATTTTTCTATTTGGGGCATGGTTTTGAACACTAATCTGTACTAAAGACTTCCATATTAGTGTACCAAATTTAATTCTAACTTCGTTCACACTGAATCTTTGGTACCTCGCTCAAAATTTTCTTTTGGACCATTTAGAATCGTTTCTTTTTCATAAGATTTAGGTACTCAGTTTCCCCTCAAAATGTTGGTTCACTGAGGCCACCACAGAGTAATCTACTCTCAACCAAATCCTCACTCTAATTCCACCCTAATTCAAAAGGGTCGTGGGAATGGGGGTAAACGGCCATGACGGGCTTGAACAATACAGAACCCACACAAGGAAGATAGAGTAGGGGCGGATGAATAACAGAGTAGAGCTAGGGAGAGTTAAAATACATGTATCTCTTGTGATCTTCAGCGTGAGAGATGAGAGGCAACACTTTTTTTTTTCTTTCTTTGAGTTTTAGGGCTTAGAAACTGACTTGGGGGATAGAATTTTGATTTTGGTTGTGCGAAGTTCGCACCTGTGGAGACATTACCGCACCTGCGCAAATCCAACCGCACCTGGATGAAAGTGCGCACCTACGCTTCAGTAACCGCATCTGCGGGGCCGCACATGCATGGACTTATCCACAGGTGCGGAATCCCTGGGCTCAGCTAATATTTTCTGTACATTTTTGCGATTGCATATTTTGCTCGCACATACAACTCTACGATATCATTTTGCACTGGCCTCATCGCTGAGTTGGTTAGTGTGTTGCCCAGCCTTTTTGTTGCTCCTTTTGAACTGTATTTGGCTACCCGGTCACCCCAACCTGCTCAAATCAACTCCAAAAATTCCGAAACTTGGTAGATCGGTTAGAAAAAATATAATAAGCTAGTCTAAAAAAGAAAATTTCAAAAATGACAAAAAAGTTTGAAAAAACGATGGGTTGCCTCCCACCAAGCGCCACATTTAATGTGATGGCACGGCGCATGTCAACCTTACCACTTTTCTCGCCACTTTGACGATATGAACTGGGCACCTAGCTTGGAATCAAGCTTGTGACCATGGGCGGTGGGGGTGGTAAGTAGATGATCGAGCCAATCCTCAAATTTTGCATTTGCACTTCTTAGCTTTCGTGTGAGGTATGTCATTTTGCTTTCTTGTTTCCTCAACTTGTAACATGTATGGTATGAATTTTTCCTCCTCGCAATCTCTCATTGATCTGTGTAGTTCAACTTCCGTATCACCACACTATTCCAATGTTGAAAAATTCTTGGAATGTGCCTTCAAACCTCCAACTTGCATTTTTTCCTGGATTTTGACATCCTCATTTTCCCCTGGAATAGAGTTAATTTCAACCAAATCTTCAATCACCATGGTTGACTCTAATTCCATATTTTTTTCGGCATCACTAACAATCATGGAGTATGTTGGCGGATGTTCAAGTCTTGATTCCTCAAAGTAAGGCTCACTCTCACCCTCGGAATTAGACTCTTTTTGGCTTCCATCCAAACTCTCAACTTGAGAGGCATAATGAGCCTCCACCAATGCTTGCATTTGATCTTCCAAAGTGCGGATGTGCTCATAATTTTGAGTCACATCATGTTTCAATTCCTCGAGTGAAAAGTTATTATTTTCCTCATTTTCAAGAATGGCCTCCAACATGAGCATCATCCTCTCATTTTGAGCATTTGAGAGTTCTTCTTGGTTTTGTTCAAGTACCAAGGAAGAATTTTCAACTTCAACCTCTAAGGAAGGTTCTTGTATATCACTCACCTCTAAGGCTTTTTGAACCCTTGAAGCTTCAATCATAGCATCCATTTGTGAGTGCAACATTTCAAGTGCCAAATCATTTTGGAGACTAGTCTCCAAAAGTTCTTCCAAGGCATTTTGCTCATGGTTCCCTTCTTCAAGTAAGCACTCCAACATGATCTTGAACTCTCCATTTCTACCATGCTCACTTCCTTCCACTTCTTCACCCCTAAAATTTCCATCACAAAAAGTAGAATCATCATAGTGGGGGCTTGGGGAAGGGATGGACAAATATGCACAATCATACCAATGACAATTTTGGCGACCACACCTATCACAAATACTCCACTCATGGGTTTGACATTGTGCACGCAATCAATCCCCGGGAGAATTTAAACAATTTTGCCACGAGTGTGGTCCTCCACAATAAGGACAATGGTCAGCAAAGTATGAACAACTACCATCCGACCAATTTTCGTTATATAATGCCATTTTATTTTATTTTTATCAAAAATCAAGAAAATAAGCAATAAAAATAATTGCACAAATATTTACAAGTTTGGACCAAAGAACTTATGCTTACTTCTCAAACAACCTAAATTACGCCAATTGTTCCCCGGCAACGGCGCTAAAATTTGATACGCTCAAATTACACCTTAAAATACTGTAAGCGGTCGATTGTAAAATATAATAACCCAACAAGGTTGGGGTCGAATCCCACAGAGAACAATATGGAGGCGATTAGGAATGTAAGAGAACTATCACTTATCGCGCAATGCCAAACAAATAGATTTTGGTTTTAAAAATGCTTATAACTAAATGCGAAAATATAAACTAACCTACAAAGCAAGTAAAATGATCAATGGAAACAAGGATGAATGCATCGGGTATTACACTCAAGTAACGATCCAATGTATTTCACGATTTTACAAATATGAGCGAGTTTATGTTATTTAGCCACGGATAATAGTTCTAAATTAGCTTTTTCCAAATACTAATAAAACTTCCTAATTGAATTATTCCTAACCAAATTAAGGGATTAAGCACACCCGGATATGGCTACAAGTAGTTCAATCCTATCCCTAGGTAGAATCTATAAAATGAAGGTTAAAGCCTCAAGTTCTTGTTAATTAATCTTTCCCAACCCCAAATTATCTTTTCCAAAATTAATTCGAAGTTAATGGGCGAGTCCTAGGGTTAGCTAATCCCTTTGAAAACATCAAAGAACAAGAATAATTAAAGTAACAATAACTCACTTCATAAATATCTAAAAATCATTCAATACATAAGCACAACAAGGTATTTAATCCACAGGTTAAATATGAATATTTCCATAAACAAGATTCAAGTATTGGAAACAAATACTACACACTTAAATATTCAATACAAATCAAGGAAATGAAGAAACAAACAAATAGGTAAGAAATCCTTAACCACAAGATTGAAATCTTCAAATCACAAGTGTGTGTGCAAACCCTAGCTTCCACAAATGTTTTCTCTCTTCTTCTCTACTCAAAAATATATTTTACAATGCCAAATATATGCCAAAAGATCTGATGGGCCGAGTATATGTCAGTTGGGAATAAGAAAATGTGATTTTATAATTCTGTACAGTACTGATGCCCGTTGATCGCACCTGCAGAAAATTCCTCGCAGGTGCGGCTCCACAGAAGCGGACTCACCATCGCAGGTGCGAGTCTGGGTATCTTGAGCTATTTTCGCAGATGTGGATGAAACGTCGCACATGCGGTTCCGTAGGTGCGTGAACTACTTCGCAGGTGCGGCTTTAATACGGTTTAGCTCTTCTTCGCAGGTGCGTTCCATTCTCGGTCTAGAGTTCGCAAGTGCGGTATCACTGGAGGTTTTGTGCATTTTTCACCACTTTGTGCTCAACTCTACTCTAATTCAACACCAACCACTTTATGGCATCATTTCCCTGAAATTTGAGCAATACACACTATAAACGACCTCATGTTATCATTGAGTGATGCAAAATCTAATGAAAAGAGGCTAAAATGAGTGGTAAAATCACCACTCATCAGTATCATCAGGTGAGGGTTAAGGAGAAGGATATTCCAAAGACGCCTTACGAACAAGATATGGACACTTTGAGTTCTTGGTCATGTTGTTCGGGCTAACAAATGCCCCAAGAGCTTTTATGGATCTGATGAGTAGTGTATTCAGACCCAATCTTGACGTGTTCGTGATCGTATTCATTGATGACATTCTGGTGTATTCTCGATCGGAGGCGGAACCCTTTAGTATCGTACGTTATATGCTAAGTTCTTCAAATATGAATACAGGATAAACATAGTAGAATTCCTTGGCCATGTGATATCTGAAAAGAGTATTAGTGTCGACACTCAGAAGATCGATACAGTGAAGAATTGGCCGAGACCTACAACACCGTCAGAAGCCCGCAGCTTCCTATGGCTTGCAGGATATTATAGGAGGTTTGCAGAATGATTTTCTGTTACACACAATTTTTTTGTACTGGAAAGTACATCGTAAGTCGGTTGATGTAAGCTCGGAAATGAGATCCACTTTGGAAGTATATAAAGTAATTTAATGATGTTATTCCTCATTTTTGCAAGCGTTTAAGAGTTAACATTTGGGGACGAATGTTTCTAAGGGGAGAAGGATGTTACACCCCGTACTTCAGACGTCACCGTCATTATAAGATTATCTAATGTAAGTTCAAAAAGGATGAAATCCTTATAAAAGTATAAGGAAGGTTTATCGAAGTCCTAAGTAAGTTAAGATGAATGAGACTTGGAAAAAAACAAATGAGATAAATGGATACATAAAATTGAGCTGCTTGCTTACTGGCATACTTGCTTGAGTTGCCTGCTTACCAAGCAGGTGACAAGTAGGTGTGTCACCTACTTGAAAAAAGGGAAGGCCCAATTAGTCCACCCAAATGGACATGTGTAGGTTAGCCAAGAGGTCCAATTTAGGGGCTGAATCAAGATAAATTTTTTAGGGGCTGAATCAAGATACATTTCCTCATAAAATCCAAGTAGTATAAATATAAAGAGAGACATAAAATTGCCTCCCAAATTGATCTACTCCAAACCCTGAAAATTCACTCCCAGAAAATCATCTCTTCTTCATTTATTTGAGTTTATCTAAGTTCTATCTTGGTTGTTTGGTAAAGGACTTGTGAAGTAGGGGCTCAAGATGAGTTGAAGTTGTTGAGTTGTTACGGACTATTTGGAGTAGTTTCATGTTATTATATGACTGTCACATGTGAATATTGGCTTGGAAATGTCATTTTTAAGCTCGTTGGTGACTTGACTAAGTTGTGAGAGAAATAATTGATGAAGTAATAATATGAAAATAAATTTTGAGTTGTTATTTTGAACTGCTATGAGTTCGTTTTTATTTTGTGTTGTAACTTAAAACTCAGTATGTACAACCTAAGTATATTGTGGGTGTCAGTATTAAAGTGTATTCAAGTTCTAGCTAAATTTTAGGGATGGAAGAGTGCAAAGTAGCACTGAGTTGTTGTGTGAGATTGTGTTGAATGTTTTGGTGATATACTGCAATGGACTTCAAGTTGGGATATTGATGTAATATGTTTTGCTGACATTCTGGGCATGTTTATCCTGTTGTTTGATTTGAGGAAAGGAAAATAATAAGGGGATTTGTTGTCAAATTACTCGTACACAAGCTAGTCGCTCATTTTTGTTGAATTCTAGCTTCTGCAAGCTTAACACTGCTTCCATATTGTTGTTGTGGATTGAAGTGCTAACGGGTTGAACCAATTCCATGAGCTTAAGTAAACGACAAAGGTATGTTAATCCTATCCCTTCTTTCCTTTTGGCATGATCCATATGATACAAATGAAATGAGCAAACACACGCAACTCTCACAAAATGACTCTATTCTTAGAATTTCTAGGGGTGCCTATGTTCTTGATTCCCTATGTGACATGTTATTATATCATCATGAGTCTCAGAAAATACATAATTTTATTATGTTTATTTCATGATATTAATCGAAGGCCTATTAATCGTATGACATTCCGAGAGACTTATCGACTTACTTCCTTATGCATTATATTCGTTTATACATGTACATTTTCCCATGACCATATGGCGTTATACACGCGTATATATATCTTGATCATCTTGTATAAATAAATGATTTCTCCTAATAAGGCTGAGATGATATGGTAGGATGCCCTCAAAGCCTTGATGAAGTTATGTACGCACATACCCATGCATGGTATGACATTTATACGCATATGTATGACATCATAAATGTTTCATGATTCACAGAGCTATTCAGACATACATGTTGAGTCATTTACTCCATGTGTCTTTCATGTATTTTACATATTGCCTTTTGTACTTGGTATTGTATTCATACTGACGTCCCTTTTGCCTGGGGATGCTATGTTTCATGCCTGCAGGTCCGGATAGACAAGTTGACAGCCCTCTTACTAGGTTATCAGCTTAGGGGAAGGTGTTGACACACTCCATTTGTTCCGGAGTTGCCTGTTTGGTCGGTATGCTTTGGACATATAATGATTGGTATGGCGGGGCTTTCTCCCGACCTTTATGATGTTTATATACTCTTAGAGGCTTGTAGACATATGTCATGCATATGAAAGATTGTATGGCCTTGTCGGCCTATATTTTGAGTGTACAATTATCATTTTTGTTTTGTAGGCATGTACATCACATGTATAAGTTTGTATTTCATGTTGGGTCATCCTATGTCGAGTATTCCCTTATGTTTTATTCTGGTAATTTACCCATGATGGTATGATAATAAAGATACATTACATTATTACTCGGTTGGGTAAGGCACCGGGTGCCCGTCGCGGCCAATCGGTTTGGGTTGTGACAAAAGTGGTATCAGAGATGCTCTGTCCTAGGGAGTCTACAAGCCATGCCTAGTAGAGTCTTGTTTAGGGGTGTGTTGTGCACCATACTTATAAACAGGAGGCTACAGGCATTTCGATTTGTCACTCCTTCTTTTTACTCTAGATTATGTGGTAGAGCTCGATTGTAAGAATTCAAACTCCTAAATTCTATTTTATTCGTATTACAATGATACCTACATCTAGAAAGAAAATTGGTAAGTCACTAAATGTGGATTTGGAAGAGCTGAGTCAAAAGAACTCGATTTTGCATCATCCTTATGATGAGTAAATATGAGGTATTCAACTGATCATGTGTATATTAAGACGTGTAAGCTTCTTGATAAAGATCCCTAAGGTAAGAATATATATCCAACCATTTGGTAAAAAGAAATAAGAGAATCAGAAGGTAGATACATCTTTCAGCAAGTAAAAGAAGCAACGTGAAGAAGGGCACGAGCTACCCAGTTAATGAAGATTATTATTATTTACAATTCAGCCAGAGAATATAAGCATTTTGAGTTACCTTCAACAGCTATAGAGGTATGTACAATTTGTCACACCCATCTTAGTTATGCCATATGGGAGCTAACAAATATAGTTTAAGAGAATGACGGGATATCAAGATCCAGCTAGGGTTAGAGTAACATAAAATGGTGGATGGATTGTTAGTGCTAGTTGACATTTCCAAAGGTTAATGCAAATGTGGTAATAGCTCTCCCTGTGAGACACCATATGGTGAATTCTAGAATAGTACAGTTAGATATGAATACTAGCATGTTAATTAAAATCAGAAGATATGCACTGGAATCCTAGAAGGGACAAAAATTAACCTTAGTATGGCTCCCGTCTCTAGCCAAGAGAGAATGTTAGGTGAACCGAAGAACCAGTGGATGGAGCAAGAGAAGGTAAAAGCAAAAAAATGTTTTGTTGAAATCTTCAGAATAAAGTGATAGACAGAAATATTAGAAGGAGAATAAGAAAAGAGTAAATGAAGCATTATGAGTAAGATGTGGTAAATAAGTGATAATGGTAAATCAAAATATGACAGGATGACAGAGTCTATAGTCAAGTGAAGGGAAAGACAAGAAGAGACATGCCTTGAAATAACAAAAGAGTATAAGCCATAAAGTCATATCTTCATTTAGAGAAATAAGTTGGTGACTCCAACATGATTAACAGAAGGAAAAGTTAGACCTGGATTAATAAAAATCCATATTGGTTGGTGAACAAGATAAGCTGCATTAGGGAACAATGACTTGATAACAGTCGTGATCGTAAGAATTTTATATATCGCGTTCCGACGATAATAAAATGGACAACAAAAGAATAACCTTTAAAGGTCATTCAGGAAGATGATTCTCTAAGGCGAGCAATGTGAGCAGGGTTAAGCTTAAGGGACTAAGTGTGCCAGTTACATTTGGTATCACCCTCGTGAGTAAGAAATTTCATTATCCTTGGTACCAAGGCGAGTAAGGGTCAGTGAAAATGTGAAAAGATATCAAAGATGAAGAGAGGGGGGAAGATAGTGTGATATTGTATTAAGTAGGAGTTATATAGTTCAGCTAACTATGGAATAGTAAGGGAAGTATGTGGTAAAAAGGCAAAAGGAATGAGATTGCATTTATTTAGATTCTACATATATGTAATGACTCTAGAACATTATGCAAGCATGACATTTGGGAGAAGCAGTAAGGGTTCTTTCCCAGGATGTTATTGATAAATAAGTGCGAATGAATACTTGATACATAAGGAACTAGTGCGAGAGGTAAGTTAAGACAAAGGAAATAACCCAAGAGACATTACGCGTCATACATATATATATATATATATATATATATTCCATATCAGTTATGCCATATGGGAGCTAAGAGATACAGTTCAAGAGAATGACGGGATAACAAGATCCAGCTAGGGTTAGAGTAAAATAAAATGGTGGATGGATTGTTAGTGTTAGTTGACATTTCCGAAGGTTATTTCACGTGGTAAGAGCTCTCCCTGTGAGACATGAGACACCATATGGTGCATTCTAGAATAGTACAGTTAGATATGAATACTAGCATGTTAATAAAATTCAGAAGATATGCACTAGAATCCTAGAAGGGACAAATATTAACCTTAGTATGGCTCCCGTCTCTAGCTAAGAGAGAATGTTAGGTGAACCGAAGAGCCAGTGGATGGAGCAAGGGGAGGTAAAAGTGAAAGAATATTTTGTTGAAATCTTCAGAATAAAGTGATAGACAGAAATATTAGCAGGAGAATAAGAAGAGAGTAAATGAAGCATTATGAGTAAGATGTGATAAATAAGTGATAACGGTAAATCAAAATATGAGAGGATGACATAGTCTATAGTCAAGTGAAGAGAAAGACAAGAGGAGACATGCCTTGAAATAATAAAAGAGTATAAGACATAAAGTCATATCCTTATTTCGAGAAATAAGTTGGTGACTCCAACGTGATTAACAGAAGGAAAAGTTAGACCCCGGAGTAATAAAAATCTATATTGGCTGGTGAACAAGATAAGCTACATTAGGGACCAATGACTTGATAACAGTCAGGATCATAAGAATTTTAGATATCGCGTTCCGGCAATAATATAATGGACAACAGAAGAATAACCTTTAAAGGTCATTCAGGAAGACGATTCCCTAAAGCGATCAATGTGAGCAGAGTTAAGCTTAAAGGACTAAGTGTTCCAGTTACACTTGGTGTCACCCTCGTGAGTAAGAAATTTCGTTATCTTTGGTACCAAGGCGAGTAAGGGTCAGTGAAAATGTGAAAATATGTCAAAGATGAAGAGAGGGGGAAAGATGGTGGGATATTGTATTAAGTATGAGTTATATAGTTCAGCTAACTATGGAATAGTAAGGGAAGTATGTGGTAAAAAGGCGAAAGGAATGAGATTGCATTTATTTAGATTCTACATATATGTTACGACTCCAGAACATTATGCAAGCATGACGTCGGGGAGAAGCAGTAAGGGTTCTTTCCCAGGATGTTATTGATAAATAAGTGTGAATGAATACCTGATACATAAGGATCCAGTACGAGAGGTAAGCTAACACAAAGGAAATAGCCCAAGAGAGATTACGCATATATATATATATATATATATATATATATATATATATATATATATGAATTGACTACCGAGTAGTTCGTAGTTGATTCAGGAAGAGTCTAGTTATGGCTATTCAAAAGTATATAGATAAATCATCAGATCGTGCAAGATAAACGAAGTGAACCCCAACATAGGTAATATAGTCTCGCGGATATGACATCGTGATCCATGAGAAATATTCAGATAGGAATTGGGGTATTTAAAGGTACCATATAGGTGTTACGAAAATAAAAGAGAGTGCCACTGGGGAAACGGCTAAAATTTCAGTTCAGAAGTAATCGTACGAGCACAAGAGTATAGACGTAAGTAATTAAGGATAATTATGGGCTAGTAAGGATTTTATTCCTTAAATTAACAATAATAAGGAAGCATTAAAGGACTTCGATTAATACATATAGGATAATCAGTGATAGAGTAACCCAGAGTTGGGTAGCTGACCACTGTAATAAATATAAGTAAGAGTTATGTGTATAGTATGACCTACCTAGATGTAGTAAATCCATACACATAGATAACCGAGGATATGAAACAAGATATAGCAATAGTCGAAAGTTCGACAAAGCACCAAGCGAAGAACTTTAGTACACCTATAGATGCCCAGAGAGAAAACTTGTCATAGTTCTGTATATGTTCACAAAGTGAGGCTTAGAGATTGGCTAAAATGTGGAGGAAAAAGGAGAGGAGAGTCGCATAGGTGAACATACAAGGAAAAAGTCATACATGCTGCATGATAGAAGATAGCAATAGTTTCTAGGTTAGAAGAATTCCGACCACAAGTCATAGTTTGAGAAAGAGGCCTAATGGGGGAATGCTCTGGGCTTTGGATCTATTCACAGAACAGTTGCCTATATGGAAAGAATAGTATTAAAGTGGGTTTGTTTCCAATACAATCTTGCCACTCGTCGTGTTAAATAGTAGTTATGTTGGTGATGTTTGTGCACTTGTTGTTGTGCAGAGTGAATTGTGTTGTTGGGATATTGGGTGTGTTGTGGTGGTGAAATTATATAGTTGAAGGTTGTATGTTCTCTTGTTGTTTTTATGGACTTGGGGAAAGCAAGAAAAAACATGGGAGATGCTGCCCATTTTAATATAAAATAAGTTTGTCGTTCGTTGTACGATAGTTGCATTATATGTAGATTAAATATAGTATTATTATAATTATTGTAGATTAATGTGCGACTGTACAAGTTTAATGTGGTCATTGGAAAAACTATGATAACGTATGTTAATGATATCCCTTCTTTCCTTTTGGCATGATCCATATGATACGAACGAAACGAGCAAACGCGCAACTTTCACAAATGACTATATTCTTAGTATTACTAGGAGTACCTATGTTCTTTATTCCCCATGTGTCCTATTATTATATAGTTTTTTCATGGGTATAATAAAAGACGGTAATTGATAAAGTTTATTTCATGGTATTAAACGAAGGCATATTGATCTTATGACATTCCAAGATCTCTAATTGACTTACTTCATTATGCACTGCGTTCATTTATACATGTACATTGACCCATGACCATATCGCGTTATATGCGTGTATATTATATGTATATGGTGTATGGGTAAATTTTACGGCATTATATACGCACCACCACCTAATCAACTTGCATACATTGATGATTCTGCCTACTAAGGACGAGATGATATGATGGGATGCCCTCAGAGGATTGATAATGTTATATATGCATATACCAATGCAAGATATGACATTTATATGTATATACATGACACTATAAAGGTTTCATAATTCACTGAGCTAGGCATACTTACAGGCTGAGTCCTTTACTCCATGTTTCTTTCATGTGTTTTATATACTTCTTTTCATGCGTTACATACTCGGTACTTTGTTCGTATTGACGTCCATTTTTCCTTGGAATACTGTATTTCATGCCCGTAGGCCCCAATAGACAGGTCAGTCCTCCTAGTAGGCTATCAGCTCAGCAGAAAGTGTTGGTGCACTCCACTTGCTCTAGAGTTGCCTATCTGGTTAGTATGCTTTGGACATGTACTGATTGGTATGCGGGGCCCTGTCTCAACCTTTATAATGTTTATGTACTCTTAGAGGATTTTAGATAGATATCATGTATATGGATACTTTTATGGCCTTGTCGGCCGATGTTTTTAGTGTACAAATGATTATATCGGCCTTATAGGCCCGTATATCACATGTATAAGTTTCAATATCATGTTGGACAGTCCTATATTCAGTATTCCCTTGTGTTTTATTTTGGTTATATCATGAAGGACTTTCTTCATATACCTATGATAGTATGGTAAGAAATATGTTGGTACTCGGTTGAGTATGGCACTGGGTGTCCGTCGCGGCCCTGCAGTTTGGGTCTTGACATAACTACCTTAACCAAACAATCATTAGGAAGTTATACATAATCTTTAATTACTCCTCCCTCTTCTTCCTAATTTTTTTCATTCTAATATCCTCCATCTTCTCTCAAAATAATGTTTCTTCTATTCGGACATTCATGCTTCATATGGCCTCTTCCATGACATTTGTGACACTGAATGGAACTAGAAGGTTTAGAATATCTAGGATTTAAAGATTTACCTCCCTCTTTCTCATCATCTTTACCTTTTCCCTTGTCTTCTTGAGGTCTAGAAATCATTTCTTGTTTTGGCCATGGCTTCTTGGAATTGTGCTTGGTCGACTTCTCCATGAACGACTTGTTGCCTTCTTTTATTTTTCTTTTCTATTTTTACATCCAAATCTACTAACTCATCTATAGTTTCATATTGTTGTATCTCTACTACATCAACTATTTCTCCATTTAAACGATTAAGAAATCTAGCCACAATGGCCTGAAAGTGGGAAGGAAAAAATCTCTTCCTCGTGACTCTTTTTATCTCGGTCCAAGTATCAATTGGTGGTTCTCCATCTTATTGTCAGTCCCTTGTAGGATTTTTCTACCAAATAGAAGCATAATAAAAAAACTCATTAATTGCAAGCTTAACCTTCTTACCTTCAAAGTAGTTGTGACAGTCAAAATGGCCTCAATTTTCCGCGTCCAATCAAGGACCTATGTAGTAAAATATAGAATTTTGGGGCACTAAACAAAGTGAAGAACCAATCCTAGAAAGAATAAGATTTAGTTGAAACAAGACTCGAACAAAGGAAATGATTTTTTTATAACAAGATCAAGGGAGTAAGAAAAATTAATTTTTCCTTATCCTTAAAGATCTAGGATCCCCTCTTCTTGTTTTCTTTCTTGACTTTGGAAACAAACACCAATAAAATCTACATATTGCCCATTTGTTCAAGAAATTCCCAAGATTATCAAGAACAGAATCTTGATACAACCGCTCTGATAACAATTGATAACATAAAGGTTGGGAGAAACAAGAACTTAAGAAACTAAGTAGAAGAAATGTGGAAGCAGTAAAGAGAAGCAATTGACTTGAGAAAACAAGAAAAATAAACTAGACATGTGGAAATTCAAGGAAATATCCAAGAACCCCGAGATTGTGTTGATTTATACTTTTACAAGATCCTAAAGACAACAAGTTGGTTATGAAACCATTTTCCTTCAGTAGAGATAAACTAATCAAGAATTAAATTCGGGTCTTGACTTCTAGTTTGAATAACTTACGACAACAACTAGTAAAGGAAACTAGTCGCCTTCAAAGAATATAAAAATAAACCAAAGATATCACAAGAAAGAAAATTATTTTACTACCTTAAGCTATGAACTACTTAGGGCTGCAAAATAAATAGTAAAGTTCACAAAGGTTCAAAAAGAACTCACAATAATAATATTAATCTTCAATGTTGTAATCTACAATGAAAGACGAGCACCCATTTATATAGTAGTAAAGAAGAAAATTATATTCTCTAGAAGCATAGAAGACTACCCACACTAAGACCAATGAGTCAACATAGACATAGACCAATATAAGTCAACATAGATTAAAACAACTATTAAATATATATTCTAAAACCTATTTTTGGGCTTATTTGGGCAGCTGAAAATTCCTCTTTTTGGGGCACATTCGGACCTCATTCCATCTCCTCTTAGACTTTAATTTGGGCCTCCAAATAATTGTAAGAATTGGACCAAAGATCCTCTTTGTGCTGGAGGTCTTCTCCAATCATAAGACATTTTTTAATTGCTAATTGAAGTCCATTAAGCATGTCTGAAAATTTCTTTGTTTAAGACCTTGTCATGGGCCTTCTTGGAGCTTTCAGAGCTTCATCCTTCTTTTTTAATGACGTTGAGCTACCATGGATACTATCACCAGGTCACACAGCAATATTCCACTACAGGGTACTAGTGCAATGGTTCCTGCACCAATGGCTCCACCACCCACACAACTAGCTAAAGGGGGCTCAGGCAGCCCGAGGTGGGGGCCAGTTAGTTAGGGGTGGAGACCAGTCAGTAAGAGGTCATCCCATAGGTGGAGGACAGGTTGGTGGGGCTCAACCCCGTTGTTACAAATTTTCAGTTAGACCGAATGCTGAGTCGACCGGTATAATTATTATAGGTATTATGTCAATCTTCCATAAAGATGCTTCCATGTTGTTTGACTCAGGTTCTACCTATTCTTATGTATATTCCTATTTTGTTTCGCATTTGAGTATGCCTCTTGATTCTCTTGATGTTCCTGTTTCTATGTCTATGCCGATTGGAGATTCTATAGTAGTTGATCAAATGTATCAGCCTTGTGTTGTTACTAATAACAATTTTGGTAAAGTAGTTGAGCTTCTGTTGTTGGATATGGTGGATTTTGAGGTCATTCTTGGTATGTATTGGTTGTTCCCGTACAACGCTATCTTGGATTGAAATGCCAAGACTATGAATTTAGTCATGCGGGGGTTCCCTAGGTCAGAGTGGAGAGGGACCCGCGGTCACTCCACTAAGGGTGGTTTCATATTTGAAGGCTTAGTGTATGCTTTAGAAGATGTGTTTGGCATATTTGGCTTATATTCAACATTCTAGTGCGGAGGTTCCTTAGATTAGGTATCGGTTGTGAGCGAGTTTTTAGAGGTGTTTCCTACAAATTTGACGGGCATGCCACCCGACAGGGAAATCAACTTTTGCATTGATTTGGTTCCGAGAAGTCAGATTATTTCTATTCCACTGTGCACGATCTAATTTCTGAGCTTACATTAATTGACGTATGACGTACTCTAACATACGAAAATATGGGGTGTAACATCATTCCCCTCTTTGGAACATTCGTCCTCAAATGTTGACTAATACGATTTTCAGTCCCATAACCTATAGCTCTTATGAATACATTAATATTTTCCTTTCCATCTAGGAAACTGTAATGCAGGTAAATCCAAAGGTCAAGGCATTGCCCCCTTTAGGCCTCGTTCTCACAACACGACTTGTGATCAGAATTCATCCAATCTCGTAATTGTTGCTACCTTCTGTCATGCAGCATGTACAACTCTGAACTTGTATGTAAGCATATGCGAATCTTCGCTCCTTTTTCCTCCATCTTTAAGCTAATCTCTAGGCCTCACTGGTGAAACATATACGGAACTATGAAAAGTTGTCCCTCTGGCATTTATAGGTGTATTGAAGTTCTTCGCTTGGTACTTTGTCGAACTTATGACTATTGATATATCTTGTTTCATAGCCTCGGTGTCACGACCCCAAATCCTAAACCGGCCGTGATAGCGCCTATCATGGAACTAGGCTAGCCAATAATCACATAATTATAGTTTCTTTCCAAAATCCCAACCTTTTTCAAACATTTCATAAAGTATATAGAATTACTGAATTCAATAGGCAAAATAACCGCTAAATAGTCTAAACCATCCCCAATATCCGGAGTCAACATGTCATGAGCATCTAAGAAATATACCAACAAGTCTACTATTATATTACAAAACCTCCGAGCAAATAAATACATACAACAAAAGAAGGGAAAACAGATATGTTGCAGACGCTGAATAGCTACCTCTATATCCTGAACTTCGGCTCCACACGGAATAGATGGCTAACGTTCAGTATCAGCACATGTATCTGCACACAAAGGTGCAGGGAGTAATGTGAGCACACCAACTCAGATTAATGAAAATAAATCAAGTCTAAGCGGCAATAAACACATAAAAATCAATATCATCAGTTCACAATATGCACAACCTTTCTTTCAAACAGTATATACATAGATAAATGAAATCATCATGCCTTAAAACCAACTTCAGAAAAATCCTTTGAAAAATATGTTTTCCAACAATTTCAGAAATAAAAATAACCGAAGGATTTAGTGTAAAACGAAATAAATCATAAGTAGCCCCTCGGGCAAAAACATGAATCATAAATCGCCCCTCCGGCGGAACATCACTCAGCACCTCACAACCAATCAGTATCAGCCCCTCGGGCAACCTCACTGTCACTCATGCCTCCCAATCACTCGTCACTCGGCACTCGGCACTCAGCACTCGCACTCAGTAGGTACCTACGCTCACTAGGGGTGTGTACAGACTTCGGAGGGGCTCCTTCAGTCCAAGCGCTAATATCAAGCCACCTCGTGGCGTATCATATCCTCACAATCAGGCCCTCGGCCTCACTCCATCAGAACCTCTCAAAAGTCCCTCTAGCGTATCACTAAAGCGGGGTACTCGAACCAAAACATCATTTTATATCTCAAAATAGTGTAAATAAGGCTGAGTTTCGAAAATAGTTAAGCACAATATGACTGAGTGTAAATAGTGAATAAAAAGTGAGGAAATATCAGTAAAAAGCCCCCAAGGGGTCTAAACAAGTCGGCACGAGGCCCCAAACCTGGCTTATAACCCAAATATAGCAATAGTCTTTAGAACACAATTTAACGTATGATTTAGAGTAAAATACGCAACTCAATAGTTGTTGCGAAGCGGACCAAGTCCAGTCCAAAAATCAGTGCACATACTCATCACCCGACATGTGCGCCATTCTAAAAACAGTGAGAAATATGGAGTTTGGGGTTTCATACCCTCAGGACAAGATTTATAACTATTACTTACCTCTACCGGGCCACAACACTAATCTGAGATGCTCTTGCCCCTCAAATTGGCTCCTGATTGCTCTGAATCTAACCAAAACCATTTTATCATTATCAATATGCGCTAAAGGAACAGAATTCAATCGAAAACTATCAATTTATACAAAATTCTCGAAATTCGGCCAAACCTGAGCCGCCACGTCTCAGAATTTAATAAAATTTACATCACTAGACTCCTCGTCACCCCACGATTTTATACATACCAAGAACACTAAAATCGAACCACAATTGCGCACTCAAATCCTCAAAAGAAAATTCCAATTTCCATGCACTTATCTTCCCCAAATTTTGGGTTTAATTTCAACAATTTTCCGGTGTAACTACTTAGAAAACGATATACAAACGAGTTATGAAGTTTGAAACCTTACCTCCAAGTCAGCCCCTTTGGTTTCTTCTTCATATCCTCTCAAATAGCTCTCAACTCGTTTATCAATGGAGGAAAGTGGTGAAAATTTCGCAACAGGCTTTAAACATTCTGCCCAGCACTTATGCCCCCCCCCCCCAGTGTGAATACGACTCTAGCCACGCGATCGCGATGCACAGACCAGCCCACTCACTGCGATCACATACCAACAAACTCCATTGCATAGAATAGCTCTCCACCCCACACACGCGCCTCAGAACCTCTACGCGATCGCACCAAAGCCCACGCGATCGCACTGCTTTACCTGACCAGCCTATGTGATCGCAAACCTAACCACGCGATCGCATAGAACAAAATGCCAGCCCCATTCTTTTACTCTACACTATCGCGGATGAATCCATCCATGATCGTGGTGAAGAAATCATTGCTGCTAAAACACCAGAAAATAGCAGACTTCTTAAGGCCAAAAAGTGCCTGTTTGAACATCCGAAATACATCCGAGGCCCCCGAGACCTCAACCAATCCTACCAACATACCCCATAACATCATTCAGACTTAGTGAAGCCTTCGAAACACCAAAAACAACACGAAAACACCAAAATTACATCAAATTCAAGCCTATGAACTTCGAAACTTCTAAATTTCGCCAATGATGCCGAAACCAACCAAAACACATCCGATTGACCTAGAATTTTGCACACATATCCAAAATGACATTACGAACCTGCTCCAACTTCTGGAATCCCATTCCAACCTCGATAGCCTATTTTCCACTGCCGACCAGAAATCGCCAAAAACTAACTTTCGCCAATTCCAGCCTAATTCTACACCGGATATCAAAACTCCATTCCGAACACACTCTTAAGTCCCAAATCACCTAACGAAGCTAAACGAGCCATAAAATTCGCATTCCGAAATCGTTTACCAATAAGTCAACTCCCAGTTGACTTTTTCAACTATTAAGGTAATTTAAGAGACTAAGTGTCTCAATTCTAACTAGGACCACTCTGAACCCGAACCAACCGGGCCAACACAACATAAATAGGCTAAGAAACATATGATAAAGCAGAAACGGGGGGAAACGAGGCTAATCTCATAGAACGATCGGCCAGATCGTTACATCCTCCCCTTCTTAAACAAATGTTTGTCCTCGAACGGGTCTAGAAATATACATGGGGTCTCAAATAAGTGAGCATATCTAATCTGCATCTCCCGTTCGGTCACCCAGGTGGCATCCTCCACCGGCTGTCTTCTCCACTGAACCTTCATTGAAGTTATATCCTTAGACCATTGGCTCTACCTCATATGACATATCACCCTCGAGTTTATGCTAAAGTCCAAAACATGAGACGGGTCACCAACATACTTCCGGAGCATCGAAACATGGAACACCGAATGAATACTCGATAAGCTGGGAGGCAAGGCAAGTCTATAAGCCACCTCCCCAATCCTCTCAAGCATCTCAAATGGCCCAATGAACCAGGGACTCAATTTTTCCCTCTTCCCAAACCTCATAACACTCTTCATGGGTGACACCTTCAGCAACACCTTCTCCCCTACCATGAAAGACACATCCCAGACCTTCCGGTCCGCATAACTCTTCTGCCTAGACTGCGCCGTGTGAAGTCGCTCGTGAATCAACTTTGCCTTACCCAATGCATCCTGAACCAAGTTTGTGCCCAATAGCCTAGCCTCGCCCGGCTCAAACCAACCAACCGGAGATCTGCACCTCCTACCATATAAAGCCTCATCGGGGCCATCTGCATACTCGATTGATAACTATTATTATATGCAAACTCCACAAGTGGCAGAAGCTGGTCCCATCAACCCCCAAAATCAATGACACATATAGAATCAAACCTCCTCGAAGTCCGTGGGATCCCAACTACGAAGTCCATGGTTATCCGCTCCCACTTCCACTCCGGAATATCAAATCTGTGAAGCAATCCACCTGGTCTCTGGTGCTCATACTTGACCTGCTAACAGTTGAGACACCGAGCCACAAACTCAACAATATCTTTCTTCATCGCCTCCACCAATAATGTTGTCGCAGATCCTGATACATCTTCACAGCACCCGGATGGATGGAATACTGCGAACTATGGGCCTCAGCTAGAATCAAATCACGAAGCCCATCTACACTAGGGATGCAAATTCGGCCCTGCATCCTCATGAGCCCATCATCACCAATAACCACATCCCTGGCATCATCGCCACAGACCCTATTCTGAAGAACGTGCAAGTGCGGATCATCATACTGGCGTGCTCTAATCTGATCATAAAGAGAAGACTTGGAGGCTACACAAGCCAATACACGCGGAGGTGCTGATAGATGCAATCTCACCAACTAACCCGCTAAAGCATGAACATCAAGTGCTAATGGACACTCTACTACTGCAAGGTAGGCTAGACTCTCCAAACTTTCCGCCCTGCGACTCAAGGCATCGGCCACCACATTGGCCTTCCCTGGATGATATAAAATAGTGAAGTCATAATCCTTGAGAAGCTCCAACCACCTCCTCTGACGCAAATTCAGATCCTTCTGCTTAAGCAGATGCTGCAAACTACAGTGATCAGTGAAAATCTCACAATGCACTCCATACAAATAATGACGCCAAATCTTCAAGGCATGAATAATAGCTGCTAGCTCAAAATCGTGCACTGGATAATTCTTTTCATGCACCTTCAATTGTCTGGATGCGTAGGCAATAACCCTACCGTCTTGCATCAAAACCGCTCCAAGGCCAACTCTCGAGGCATCAGTGTACATTGTATAAGAACCTGAACCCGTAGGCAAAATCAATACCGGAGTTGTAGTCAAAGCTGAATTGAGCTTCTGAAAGCTCTCCTCACACTCCTCAGTCCATCTGAACTGAGCACCCTTTCAGGTCAGTCTTGTCATAGGTGCTGCAATAGATGAAAATCCCTCTACGAAGCGGCAATAGTACCCTGCCAAACCAAGGAAACTGCGAATCTCGGTAGCTGATGACGGTCTAGGCCATCTCTGCACTACCTCTATCTTATTTGGGTAAACCTGAATACCCTCACTGAATACCACGTGCCCTAAGAATGCAACTGAATCAAGCCAGAACTCACACTTAGAAAATTTTGGATACAATCTCTTCTCTCTCAAGGTCTCAAGCACAACTCTCAAATGCTGCTCATGATCCTCCCGAGATCGGGAATACACCAAGATATCGTCAACAAGCACGATGATGAAATAATAAAGATAAAGAAGAAATACATTGTGCATCAAGTCCATAAAGGTTGCTGGGGCATTGGTCAGCCCAAATGACAACCAAAAACTCATAATGACCATACCTAGTCCTGAAAGTAGAATTCGTAATGTCTGGCCCCCGAATCTTCAACTGATGATAACCGGAATGCAAGTCAATCTTGGAAAATACCCTGGCACCCTGCAACTGATCAAACAAGTCATCTATACGAGGAAAGGGATATTGGTTCTTCACCGTCACTCTGTTAAGCTGCCGATAATCAATACACATACGCATAGAACCATCCTTCTTCTTTACAAACAATACCGGTGCACCCCATGGTGACATACTAGGCCGAATTAACCCCTTATCTAGGAGTTCCTGAACCTGCTCCTTTAGTTCCTTTAGCTCTGTTGGTGCCATACGATAAGGTGGAATAGAAATAGGTTGTGTTCCTGGCACCAGGTCAATACCAAAATCAATGTCCCTGTCAGGTGGCATGCCCGGCAGGTCTACAGGAAACATGTTCGGAAAGTCACAGACCACAGGAATCAAATCAATAGCGGGAGTCTCACCACTGACATCCCTCAAAAAATCAAGATAATATAAACACCCCTTCTCAACCATATGCTGAGCCTTCGGGTAGGAAATCACCCTGCTAGGCATATACTCAGAAGAACCACTTCACTAAACCCTCGGACATCCTGGCATAGATAAGGTCACGGTCTTAGCGTGACAATCAAGAACATCATGACACAGAGATAACCAATCCATGCCCAATATCACATCAAATCTACCATGCTGAGTTATAGTAGGTCCACTCGGGTCTCCAGACCCCCAATAGATATCACACACGACCAATACACACGGTCCACAACAATAGTATCGCCCACCGGAGTCGACACATGAAGAGAGGTAACTAAAGACTCACGGGGCATATCCAAAAATTGGGAAAAATAGGAAAAAACATATGAATATGTAGAACCAAGGCCAAATAAAGCCAAAGCATCTCGGCAACAGACTGAGACAATACCTACAATCACTGCATCGGAGGCCATAGCATCTGGCCTGGCTAGAAATGCATACATACGGGCCTGACCTCCACCTTCTCGAGCTACCCCTCTAGGGCGGCCTCTAGCTGACTTACTACCACCCCTGGTTGCCTGGGCGGGTGGTGAAGTAACTGGAGCTGAAGTCGAGGGTTGGTCCCTCTACTGAGAAGAACCACCGGGACGACGGGGATACTACCTCCATATGTGGCCAAACTCTCCACACTCAAACCAACTCCCTAGAGCTGGAGGCGGGGACTGATAGAAACCCCTGGCACCAGAATGGCCACTGGAGGACTCATGCATAGAAGAACTCTGAACAGGTGGTCCTCGAGCTGCACTCTGAGCTGGGAGGGCACCGAATGAAGAACGGTTTGGTTGAGAGCCATGGGGACCATGCCCTAAGATGCACCACTATAGGTTGGGCGGACTGACTGAGGAGGCCTGAATGAACGACCTCTACCATGCTGGAACTGCCCCCTGAAAGGACCACCACTAGAACTGCCCGATCCACGAGGTCTATTGGCCTCCCTCTCCTCCCATTCCTAGCGGTGAACCGACTCAATATCTCAAGTAATATCAACAACCTGCTCGAATATAGCATCTGATACTCTCTCCCAAGCCATAAATAGGTGGAGTTGATAAATGAGGCCATCCACGAACCTCCTAACCCTCCCCTTATCAGTAGGTACCAATTCGGTAGCATGACGAGCCAACTCTGAGAATCGTATCTCATACTGCATCACTGATAGTTCCCCCTGGCGCAGCTGCTCAAAAAGCCTACGTTACTCCTCCTTATGAGACTGAGTTACATACTTCTCCAAGAAGATAGTGGAGAACTGCAGCCAGGTGAGGGGTGATGAACCAACAGGCCTACGCCTCTCAAAAGACTCCCACCAAGTGAAAGCAGCACCAGATAACTGAATGTAGCAAATGAGACCCCACTGGTCTCCAAAATCCCAGCAGTACGCAGCATCCTCTGGCACTTATCCAGAAAACCCTGGGCATCCTCGCCCTCAGCACCACTGAATGTCGGAGGCTGTAGTCTACTAAATCTCTCCAGTCTACGTTACTTGTTCTCTGGCATAGCTGGAACCACGAAGTCCCGAACTGGAGCAACCAGCTGGGCTGGAACCCCCGGTGTCTGATGGCCTTAAGTAGCCTGCTCAGGTGTCAGGAAACTAGAGTCTGACTGCCTCCCCCGGCCTGAGAAGTAGCGGCAACTGCCAGAGCAAGGGTGGTACACACCGTCAAGACCTGAGCCAAGGTCTCCTGAAGACTTGGAATAACAATAGGAACTACCGGTGCCTGAGCCTGTCCCGCTGGAGCATCTGCGGCGGGAATCTGATCCTGAACGGTAGTGGGATCAACTGGCACTGCCCTGGCTGCTGCACGGGCTGGCCCCCTACCTCTACCACGTCCTCGACCGCGGCATCAACCCCTCGCTGGTCTAGCTGGTGGCTGATCATCCTGATCGGTAGCGTGAGTCCTCACCATCTATCGGAGAAGGAAACAACAGAAGCTTAGATTTCCAGAATCAACAAAATGGCACGACAGAATTCAAGAAATATGAGATTGTTCCTAAGGGTTCCGCAGCCTCTCGAAGATAAGTACAGACATCTTCGTACCGATCCGCAAGAATCTGCAAACCCTGTTCATGACCGTTGAGTCCTATGTAACCTAGGCTCTGATACCAACTTGTCACGACCCCAAATACTAAACCGGCCGTGATGGAGCGTATCGTGGAACTAGGCTAGCCAATAATCATATAATTACAGTTTCTTTCCAAAATCCCAACCATTTTCAAACATTTCATAAAGTATATAGAATTACTGAATTCATTAGGCAAAATAACCGCTAAATAGTCTAAACCATCCCATATATCTAGTGTCAACATGTCATGAGCATCTAAGAAATATACCAACTAGTCTACTATTATATTACAAAACCTCCGAGCGAATAACTAGATACAACAAAAGAAGGGAAAATAGAGATGTTGCGGACGCTGAACAGCTACCTCTATATCCCGAACTCCGACTTCCCATGGAATAGATGGCTAACATTCAGTATCAGCACCTGTATCTGCACACAGGGGTACAGGGAGTAATGCGAGTACGCCAACTCAGTAGTAATGAAAATAAATTAAGTCTAAGCGACAAGAAACACATAAAGATCAATATCATCAGTTCACGATATGCACAACCTTTCTTTCCAATAGTATATACATAGATATATGAAATCATCATGCCTTAAAACAAACTTCAGAAAAATCCTTTGAAAAAAGTGTTTTCCAACAATTTCAGAAATAAAAATAACCGAAGGATTTAGTGTAAAATGAAATAAATCATAAGTAGCCCCTCGGGCAAAAACATGAATCATAAATCACCCCTCGGGCAGAACATCACTCAGCAACTCACAGCCACTCAGTATCAGCCCCTCGGGAAACCTCACTGTCACTCTTGCCTCCCAATCACTCGTCACTCGGCACTCAACACTCGCACTCAGTAGGTACCTACACTCACTAGGGTGTGTATAGACTCCAGAGGGGCTCCTTCAGCCCAAGAATTAATATCAAGTCATCTCGTGGCGTATCATATCCTCACAATCAGGCCCTCGACCTCACTCAGTCAGAACCTCTCAACAGCCCCTCAGGCGTATCAGTAAAATGGGGTACTCTACCCAAAACAGCATTGTATATCTCAAAATAGTGTAAATATGGTTGAGCTTCGAAAACAGTTAAGCACAATATGACTAAATGTAGATCATGAATCAACAGTGAGGAAATAGTAGTAAAAAGCCTCCAAAGAGTCTAAACAAGTCGGGACGAGGCCCCAAACATGGCTTATAGCCAAAATATAGCAATAGTCTTTAGAAGACAATTTAACGTATGATTTAGAGTAAAATACGCAACTCTATGGTTGATGCAGAGAGGACCAAGACCAATCAAAAAGTCAGTGCGCGCCACATACTCGTCATCCGACATGTGTGCCATTCTAAAAACAATGTGAAATATGGATTCCGGGGTTTCATACCATCAGGACAAGATTTATAACCATTACTTACCTCTACCGTGCCACAACACTAATCAGCGATGCTCTTGCCCCTAAAATTGGCTCCCGATTGCTCCGAATCTAACCAAAACCAGTTTAACATCATCAATATACGCTAAAGGAATAAAACCCAATCGAAAATTATCAATTTATACAAAATTCTCGAAATTCGGCCAAACCCGAGCCCCGAGCCCACGTCTCGAAATTCAATAAAATTACATCACTAGAATACTCGTCCTCCCACGATTCTATACGTATCAAGAACACTAAAATCGGACCACAATTTCCACTCAAATCGTCAAAAGAAAATTCCAATTTCCATGAACTTATCTTCCCCAAATTTTGGGTTTAATTTCAACAATGTTTCGGCTTAATTACTTAGAAAACGATATAGAAGTGAGTTATGAAGTTGGAAACCTTACCTCCAAGTGAGCCCCTTTGATTTCTTCTTCATACCCTCTCAAATAGCTATCAACTCGTTTATCAATGGAGGAAAGTGGTGAAAATTTCGCAACAGTGGGGTTTAAATATTCTGCCCAGCACTTATGCCCCCCCCCCTTTCAGTGCGATCACGACTCTAGCCACGCGATCGCGATGCACGAACCAGCCCACTCACTGTGATCGCATTCCAACACATGCGATCGCATAGAACAACTCTCCATCCCACACACGCGCCTCAAAACCTCTACGTCATCGCACCAAATCCCATACGATCGCACTGCTTTACCTGACCAACCTATGCAATCGCAAAACTAACCATGTGATCGCATAGAACAAAATGCCTGCCCCCCCCCCCCCTTTTACTCTATGCGATCGCGGATGAATCCACACGATCGCAGTGAAGAAATCAGTGCTGCTAAAACACCAAAAAACAGCAGACTTCTTAAGGACAAACATTACTCGTTTGAGCATCTGAAATACACCCGAGGACCCCGAGACCTAACCAATCCTACCAACATACCCCATAACATCATTCAAACTTACTCGAGCCTTTGAAACCCCAAAAACAACACAAAAATACCAAAATTACATCAAATTCAAGCCTATGAACTTTGAAACTTCTAAATTTCGCCAATGATGCTGAAACCAACCAAAACACATCCGATTGACCTGACATTTTGCACACATATCCAAAGTTAAATTATGAACCCTTCTCCAACTTCCGGAATCCCATTCCGACCCCGATAGCCTATTTTCCACTGCCGACCGAAAATCGTCAAAAACTAACTTTTGCCAATTCAAGCCTAATTCTACACCGGACATCAAAACCCCATTCCGAACACACTACTAAGTCTTAAATCACCTAAGGAATCTATTGAAGCCATAAAATCCACATTCCGAGGTCGTTTACCAATAAGTCAACTCCCAGTTAACCTTTTCAACTATTTAGCTAATTTAAGAGTCTAAGTGTCTCAATTCTAACCACGACCACTCCGAACCCAAAAAAACCGATCCAACACAACATAAATAGGCTAAGAAACATATGATAAATAAAAAACCGGGGAAACGGGGCTAATCTCACAGAACGGCCGGTCGGGTCGTTACACTAGGTTATCTATACTTTTGGCTTTACTACAACTAGGTAGGCTATACTATACTATAACACTTACTTTGGTTTATTATTACTGACGTCTGCAACCCTACTCCGGGTTACTCTCTTGTTGTTTATCCTATATGTATAAATCTATGTCCTTTAATGCTTCCTCATTACTGTTCATCTTAATAATGACGGCCTAATCTCATATCATACTTTGTAACTTTTATCCATCCATTGTTGATTCACCTAAATGTTGATCCATAATCTACCAGTGATAACTTGAAACCTTTTAAAATACATTGTCACTAGGGGTCACGCTACATCGAGGAATATTTGAATTGATTTTCCTGATCCACCTAGGGATGATATTATACTTCAATAACCATATCTAGTAGCATCCTAAGATAATTCATCTTATGGGGTTATTCTAATTGTGTACAATTAATAAAATCCCTTTTCTTAAAATCATTACTCAATGAAAGGACGAAACATCATCCTCTTATCTATCACCATTACACCCTTATAGTACTAGTAGGGCAGCATTTCATCTTTTCTAATTGCTTCTAGACTTAGACTCCTCTAATTTCTTGTAGGATGTACCAAGCTTTCTATAACTTAAAAAAACCATTAGCTCTCTTGTTTTAATGGGTTTAATCCCGAGGACTTACATATTCTCGTCACCTTCTCACTCATATTGTCTTATCCTTACTCATATCTACCTAAAACCTTGTTGATTTATGATACTTTATCTTGCAACGTATACATATCTATTTATACTACTCGCAACCTTCCTTTAACTTGCTAGCACTACAGGTTTCCTTTTGTCCCTTCTCAATTGTCTTTAAACGTAAGCAATTACTTTTCCTGGTCGTTCTGCCACTTGTTTCATGAATACTTTGATCTTATCGCCTATGAATACTGGAATTTCCTGTAACTCATATGATCTCAAATATCACCTTTGATTTTTTTTCATTCATTAGCCACGACAAGTGCCACTTTCTTATGGAGTGTATACAATATTGTAGTGAGATTGTTGTTACAAGACCTTTTTTCTTCAAGTTACTATGCTTAAGTTGAAGCCTTCTTCCTTATATCCCCAACTAGTCTTTCATTGTAGTACTTAGGGGAGACCCTCTGACTCTTATAAAGTTTCGAGCTTATTACATCATATACCTGATGGAATTTTTGATGTTCTTGCTCTCCTATAATTATCCCTAGTAACTTACCTTAGCGCTCTTGTGCTCGTAGGGTTGCTTCTGAATTGAAACTTTTTATTGTCTTCCCAGTGGCACTCTCTTTTATTTTGTAACACTTATACGGTACTTCAACTAACCCAAATCCTATTTGAATATTTCTCAAGGATGATGACGTTATATCTGCGAGACGGAATTCACTATGTTGGGGTTCATGATGTTTATCATGCACAATCTGCTGATTTGTTTGTATCCTCTTGTCTAGCCATAACTAGGCTCTTCCTAAATCAACTGCTAACTACTCGTTGGCATTTTTTCATATCTATATTCCATGTAATCTCTCTTGGGATAAGTCCATTGTCTTAACTTACCTCTCGCACTGGCTCCTGATGTATAATGTTTTCATTCGCACTTATTTATCAATAACGTCCTGGCCGGGAAATCTTGCTGCCTCTCCCTAGCATCGCGCTTGCATAATGTTCTAGAGTCGCGACATATCTGTATGATCTGAATAAATGCAACCTCATCCTTTCGCCTTTTTATTGCATTCTTCCTTTACCATTCCATAGTTAACTGAACCACTTAACTCTAACTTAATACAATATCACACCATCTCCCCCCCCCCCCCAGAGGAGTACTAAGATTTTTTGCTACGATGATCTACCTATAGATGTGTTACCTTTCATTTTTGGCGTCTTTTCACATCATCAATGACCCTTACTCGCCTTATAGTAATCCTTCTTTACCAGGGACAATGTAACGACACGGCCGGTTTTTCCAAGAGTTTATCCCTGTTTCCCATGTTTCTGCTTCATTATATGTATTTCAGCTTCATTACGTTGTGTTATATTGGTTGGCTCGGGATCAGAGCAATTTTTGGAGAGAAATGAGACACTTAGTCTCTTATCTTGGTTCAATAGTGGAAAAGTCAATCGAAAGTTGACTTATTGGTAAACGACCTCGAAATATGTATTTTATGGTTTGGATAGCTTCGTTAGGTGATTTGGGACTTAGGAGTGTGTTCGGAATGTGGTTTTGATGTTCGGTGTAGAATTAGGCTTGAATTGGAGAAAGTTAGTTTTTGGTGATTTTTGGTCGGCAGTGGAAATTAGGCTATCGGGGTCGGAATGGAATTATGGAAGTTGGAGCAAGTTCGTAATGTAATTTTGGATATGTGTGCAAATTTTCAGGTCATTCGGACGTGTTTTGGATGGTTTCGGCACCTTTGGCGAAATTTAGAAATTTCAAAGTTCATAGGCTTGAATTTGATGTGATTTTGGTGTTTTTGCGTTGTTTTTGGTCTTTCGAAGGCTCGACTAAGTTTGAATGATGTTATGGTATATATTGGTAGGTTTGGTGGAGGTCCCGGGGGTCTCGGATGTATTTCGGATGCTCAAACGGACATTTTTGGTCCTTGGGAGATTGCTGATTTTTCTGGTGTTTTAGTAGCAGTGATTTGCTAATTGCGATCGCGTGAGTTCATCCGTGATCGCGTAGAGTAAGTTGATGCCAGGAGGATTTTTTGAAGTACAATCGCATAGGTAGAAGTGCGATCATTAAGGGTAGATCAGAGTGGTCACTGCGTTCGTGTGGAGATGTTTGAGTTCGCATAGTAGGACTGGGAGTGCCAGTGAGACTATGGAATTGCTATATGCGATCACATAAAGCTGGTCGCGATCGCATTGCTGTGAGGAGTGGTGTTACGCGATCGCATAGGTGTTTTTGCGATCACATAGGGTTAGTTTGGTTGGGCAGCTTTTTTGTTCTTGCGATTGCGTGCCTTTTTCTGCGATCGCATAGAATAAAAGTCTGGGCAGACAATTTAAGTTCTCATTTCGGGGGTTCTTGGCCATAACTCATTTTTCCATTTGAGAGCTCAGGGGAAGGAGATCTTGGACGAGATTTTCAGTGGGATTATTGTGGTTAGTGTTCTTTAATCATTTTTGGTTTAATTTCATGAATTTGTCTTGATTTTCACCCGACAATTTGAGGAATTAAGTAGAAAATTTGGGGAAAATGGGAGGATGAATTTGGAAATTTCTTTTGGTGATTTGAGTGGGCAATTGTGGTCCGATTTTGATGTTCTTTGTATGTACGGACTGGTGGGAGGATAAGGATTCTTGTGATGTAAATTTTATCGGATTTCGAGATGTGGGCCAAGGGGCCGAATTTGGCAAATTTCGGGAATTGTGCCTAATTTTTGATAGTTTTCGTTGGGGTTCGTCTCCCTAGCATATTTTGATCTTATTGATATGTTTTGTGATAGACTCGAAGCATTTGGGAGCCGATTCGTGGGGCAAGAGCACTGCGGAATAGCTTTTGGGCTGTTTTGAGGTAAGTAACGATAACTCTAACCTGAGGGTATGAAACCCCGGTATTTGATATTGCTTGGTAAATGAGGTGACGCACATGCTAGGTGACGAGCGTGTGGGCGTGCACCGATATGGATTGTGACTTGGTTCGTCACGTAGCGACTATTAAGCCGCGTATTCTATTTGAAACCTTATGATATCCTGTATTTTAGAAATTTATACTTGTTTATAGGATGTGAGCCATGTTTGGGGCCTTGTGCCGACCTGTTTAAACCCTCAGAGGTACTTTTACACTATCATGATAGAACAATTGTGAACTCGGTCATGTTTTCTACTTGTTGTTATTTTCACTGTTATCACATGGGTTTGAAACTCTGAGAAGTATTTTAGGCTGAGTCCCTTGAGTTGAGATGAATTGCCCGAGTGGCTTGTGAGGATGACTGAGTGAGGCCGAGAGCCGAGTATGTGAGGATAGTTATGGATAGGGCCGCACGCAGCGGCAACATATATGTAATGAGGCCGAGAGCCAAGTATGTGAGAATAGTTATGGATCAGGTTGCACGCCGCAGCAATATATATGTAATGAGGCCGAGAGCCGAGTATGTGAAGATAGTTATGGATCGGGATGCACGCCGCAGCAATAGATATGTTATATATTACATATGGATCGGGCTGTACGCCGTAGCAATATAGATTATATATTATTATGGATGGGGCTGCACACCGAAACAATACATATTATATATGGATCGGGTTGCACGCCACAATAATATATATATTGGATCGGGTTGCACGCTGCAGCAATATAGCGCTTGGGATGTAGGAGCCCCTCCAGGAGTCTGTACACCCCAAGTGAGCGCAATCGACAATTATATGGATCGGGCTGCACGCCGCATCAATATATATATTGGATCGGGATGCACGCTGCAATAGTTGTTACATGGTACCTGATGAGTGAGAGTGCTGAGTGTGAGCATCGACTTTTGAGAGTAGAGTCACGAGTGACTAAGAGGCTAGCCCGAGAGGCTTTATTAGTGAGCGACACTGTTCCCGAGTGGAAAATATTTTTATGAAACTACTGTTTTCACTATTCTTTACACTGAGCCTCTTTGATAAATTTTGACTAATGTTTCATACAAGTTTAAAAAAGGCAAACGGGAGTTTTGTAAAATATTTCGTAAATGTGGACTCTTGACTTGATCTATTACCTTTACTGGTACTTATTTTTATGAAACTATAAAGTTTAAATGCTCATCACTGCACTCATGTTTTTAGATACTTTGGATACTGACTGAGTTGGCGTAATCAAGTTACTCTTTGCACCTTGTGTGTAGATTCAGGTACCGGGGCAGAGCGATAGTTGAGCTACCCCATTTGGCGCATTGTTCGGAGATTGTGAGGTAGCTGCTCAGCGTCCGCAATCTACTCTTTCTCCTTCCTACTCTATCATTTGTACTTTACTTCCCACACTTGTTGTAGTAGAGGATTTGTATTAGACTGTATCATCTCGTATATGCTCATGACGGTTGACTCCGGATGTTGGAACTGTGCTTAGATGCTCTAATCATTTTTATTGTTTTTGAAATGCTTACGAAACAGAATTATTATGCAAATTCGGATATTTGATGTATTAAATGGAAAGTCATTTCATTATCTCCAGTAAATTGGCTAGCCTAGTATCACGATAGGCGCCATCACAGCCAGTTATGATTTGGGGTCGTGAAAAGTTGGTATCATAGCTCTAGGTTACATAGGACTCAACGGTCATGAGCACGATTAGTAGAGTCTTGCGGATCGATACGGAGACGTCTCCACTTATCTTCGAGAGGCTGTAGAACCCTTAGGAAAGTCTCACATTCTTGAATTTTTATCGTGCGAATCTATATTGGTCCACCAAGAGCGTAAATCTTGAATTCCTTCAATGTATTTGAACGCGCTCGAGAGCGCTTGTTATCAGCTGTGCATCGACATCTTGTGATTTCCATGAATTTTGGTATTGACCTGGTGCTAGGCACTCAGCCTATTTATATTCCACCTTATCGTATGGCACCAGCAGAGCTAAAGGAATTAAAGGAGCAGCTTCAGGAACTCCTAGATAAGGGGTTCATTCGGCCTAGTGTGTCACCTTGGGGTGCACCGGTGTTGTTTGTGAAGAAGAAGGATGGTTCTATGCGCATGTGTATTGATTACCGGCAGCTGAACAGGGTTACGGTGAAGAACTAGTATCCCTTGCCTCGTATAGATGACTTGTTTGATCAGTTGCAGGGTGCCAGGGTATTTTCCAAGATTGACTTGCGTTCCACGTATCATCAGTTGAAGATTCAGGGGCCAGAAATTCCGAAGACTGCTTCCAGGACTAGATATGGTCATTATGAGTTTCTGGTTATGTCATTCGGGCGGACCAATGCCCTAGCAGCCTTTATGCACTTGATGCACAGTGTATTTCGGCCTTATCTGGATTCTTTTGTCATCGTTTTTATTGACGATATCTTGGTGTATTCCCAATCTTGGGAGGATCATGAGTATCATTTGAGGGTTGTGCTTTAGACCTTGAGGGATAAGATATTGTATGCAAAATTTTCAAAGTGTTAGTTCTGCCATCAGCTTCAGGTTCTTATACCGCATATTGTGATGCCTCGATGGTAGGCGTTGTTTGTGTTTAGATGCATAAGGGTGAAGTGATTGCGTGATAGTTATGATCTTCAGAAGTGTAGAGAGAGATATCAGTTTGAGGCTAAGCCGACAGGGGTATCTCTTGTGGGTTGTCCTGGAGTGTATGATCCTTATGTTGTTTGGTAGTAAGTTCTCTTCTACCAGTAAATGATATATGTTGTAATTGAGTTTAGATCGCTTGTGGAAGTTGGCATGACCATTACAATGGTGAATGTGAGATTTGCAGATGACTTGAGCTGTTAGATGGGTTGTGTTATTATGGGGATTGTGAGTTATTATTTGTCTTTGATCGTTGGCTTTGAGCCAAGTGGGGGAGTGTGTTAATGATAAGTTGATTGCACGATTATGTGCTGTATTGGTTTCAGTTCGAGGTATATTGGTGGATCAGTTATAACATTCGGAGGTGGAGTTTGGGAATGAATCGAGTAATAGAAATTCTTCGATACAGATCGTAATGTACTCTATTGGGTAAATGGGTTCTATTGAATGATTGAGTATTAGGGATGTGCTATGTATTCGAGCGGTGGAATTGACATCAGATATAGTAATTTGTGCGCTTCATGGACTTCGAGACTGAGAGTTCTCATCAACAGGTTATTTTGCGGTAGTGAACTACGAAGATGCGAGCAAAGCTAGTCGGATGTTAGTATGCACCATGATTCAGTCATTCTCAACTTTTCAGTAAGTTATCTATCTGGTGTGGGTGATGATAGTTGATTCAGGGTTATTGGTAGGCCCGTATGAGTGTGTGTTCTGCACCGGGTCGGAATTGCTGACTCCTAATTTCTATTGCTGAGGAATGTACCATTTGATTGTGATTGAGTTTATTCATGTTTTAGAGTGATCTACGAGTTACCCTTCGGCGTTGCGGGGAGTGGTGATTATTGGTTATATACACACATGGTGCGGTTCTAATTGGGCTTTGTACCTAGCTTGAGTAAGGTAAGTATTGAGTATTGCGGGATTGAGACGTATTGGTTATGCACTTTCTGATTCGTATGGCATGGTATCGTCCTGTTTCCTCGTGGTTATGGCAGCGCACTTTGAGTACTGGATGTCGAATTTCGAATGGTTATTGATTTTTACCCAGGTGGCTTGTAGTATCTCATGTGGACCAGCGTTTGGATGAGATCGCACAGTGTAGTGGAGATTATATAGGGGTATGACCTTTGGTATTGGATTCGTGTGTTTTGATTTTTACGATGTGTGCCAAGCTTTTAGCATGATGTTGTGATTGTAATTGTTAATGGAAGTATAATCCCCCCGTGTGAATCTTTCATAAAATTTTATTACCTTGGGATGTTACTATTGAGTGCACGAGTTACACAGGCTATAGATTCGAATTTTATCGATGTGTCATGTCATCAGAGTGGTCGTGTTGGATGAGAAGAGGTCATTTCACCTAGAATAAATATTGTCAGAATTGTCTACAGCATAATTGGAAGGATAAATATCGGGAGTCGGCTTAGAAATCTGCTATATTTCTTGTTTGGGAAGGGGGAGCTTCATGTCTGACTGATCTGACGAATGGTTGTTGGTTTCTATGTGTTTCTTTCATCATCGGCACCTTATGAAAGTATTAAAGCGAGGCTTTTCTTGATAAGATGTTATTTACCGGTATTGGGTTGTTTTGAGCAGCTATTGTGATTAGGAGTTATCGCTATGAGTGTTTGAGTATGCGGTATATTTTTTGATTACATCTGGGGTTACGTATATGGCTTGATTCAGCGTGTTCAGGCTTATTCAGTTTATACTTGTGGAATTGTGATCTTGTAAATCATTTCAGAAGTGGGAATTTGGTTCTAAGGTTTATAGTTCAGATTGGATTCAAAATTTCAACTGTGTGGTGCTATTGAACCAATATGGGATAGGGTGACGTGGGATCACCCCTGAGTATGTGCATGGTAGGCTACGCGGCAGTTCGATTGTGTTGGAGAACAATTCTTGGCACGAGGACGAACATATGTTTAAGATGGGGAGGATGTAAACGACCCGGTCGGTCGTTCCGAGAGTTTATCCCTGTTTCCCCTGTTTCTGCTTCATTATATGTGGTTCAGCTTCATTACATTTTGTTGATTGGTTGGCTCGGGATCAGAGCGATTTTTGGAGAGAAATGAGATACTTAGTCTCTTATCTTGGTTCAATAGTGGAAAAGTCAACCGGAAGTTGAATTATTGGTAAACGACCTCGGAATGCAGATTTTATGGTTCAGATAGCTTCGTTAGGTGATTTTAGACTTAGGAGTTTGTTCGGAATGTGGTTTTGATGTCCGGTGTAGAATTAGGCTTGAATTGGCGAAAGCTAGTTTTTGGCGATTTCTGGTCGGCAGTGGAAATTAGGCTATCGGGGTCGGAATGGAATTCTGCAAGTTGGAACAAGTTCGTAATGTTATTTTGGATATGTGTGCAAATTTTCAGGTCATCCGGACGTGTTTTGGATGGTTTCAGCACCTTTGGCGAAATTTAGAAATTTCAAAGTTCATAGGCTTGAATTTGATGTGATTTTGGTGTTTTTGCGTTGTTTGTGGTGTTTCGAAGGCTCGAATAAGTTTGAATGATGTTATGGGATATGTTGGTAGGTTTGGTTTATATTTCAGATGCTCAAACAGACATTTTTGGTCTATTGAAGATTGCTGGTTTTTCTGGTGTTTTAGTAGCAGTGATCTGTTCATTGCGATCGCGTGAGTTCATCCACGATCGCGTAGAGTAAGTTGAGGCCAGGCGGAATTTTGAAGTGAGATCGCGTAGGTAGAAGTACGATCGCGAAGGGTACAACATAGTGGTCACTGCGTTCGCGTGGAGATGTTTGCGTTTGCATAGTAGGACTAGGAGTGGCAGTGAGAGGACGGAATTGCTCTATGCGATCGTATAGAGCTGGTCGTGATCGCATTGTTGTGAGGAGTGGTGTTACGCGATTCCATAGGTGTTTCAGCGATCACGTAGGGTTAGTTTTGTTGGGCAGCATTTTTGTTCTTCGCGATCGCGTGCCTTTTTCTGCGATCGCATATAGTAAAAGTCTGGGCAGACATTTTAAGTTCTAATTTCGGGGGTTCTTGGTCATAACTCATTTCCCATTTGAGAGCTCAGGGGAAGGAGATTTTGGACGATATTTTTAGTGGGATTCTTGTGGTAAGTGATATTTAATCATTTTTGGTTTAATTTCATGAATTTGTCTTGATTTTCACCATGCAATTTGAGGAATTAAGTAGAAAATTTGGGGAAAATGGGAGGAAAAATTTGGAAATTTCTTTTGGTGATTTGAGTTGGAAATTGTGGTCCGATTTTGATGTTCTTGGTATCTACGGACTCGTGGGAGGATAAGGATTCTTGTGATGTAAATTTTATCGGATTCCGAGATGTGGGCCCGGGGGCCAGATTTGGCAAATTTCGGGAATTGTGCCTAATTTTGATAGTTTTTGATTGAGGTTCGTCTCCCTAGCATATTTTGATCTTATTGATTTGTTTTGTGATAAACTCGAAGCATTTGGGAGCCGATTCGAGGGGAAGAGCACCGCGGAATAGTTTTTGGGCTATTTTGAGGTAAGTAACGATTGTAACTCTAAACCTGAGGGTATGAAACCCCGGTATTTGATATTGCTTTGGTAAATGAGGTGACGCACATGCTATATGACGAGCGTGTGGGCGTGCACCGATAGGGATTGTTACTTGGTCCATCCCGTAGCAACTATTAAGCCGCGTATTCGATTTGAAACCTTACGATATCCTGTATTTTAGAAATTTATACTTGTTTATGGGTTGTGAGCCATGTTTGGGCCTTGTGCCGACCTGTTTAGACCCTTAGAGGTACTTTTACACTATCCTGATAGAAAAATTGTGAAATCAATCATGTTTTCTACTTGTTGTTATTTTCACTGTTATCACACGGTTTCGAAACTCTGAAAAGTATTTTGGGTTGAGTCTCGTGAGTTGAGATGACTTGCCCGAGTTGATTGTGAAGATGACTGAGTGAGGTCGAGAGCCGAGTATGTGAGGATAGTAATGGATCGGGCTGCATGCCGCGGCAATATATATGTAATGAGGTCGAGAGCCGAGTATGTGAGGATAGTTATGGATTGGGCTGAATGCCGCAGCAATATATATGTAATGAGGCCGAGAGCTGAGTATGTGAGGATAGTGATGGATCGGGCTGCACGCCGCAGCAATATATATGTAATGAGGCTGAGAGACGAGTATGTGAGGATAGTTATGGATCGGGTTGCAGGCAGCAGCAATATAGATTATATATTATGTATGGATCGGGCTGTACGCCGCAGCAATATATATTATATATGGATCGGGCTGCACGTCGAAGCAATATATATACTGGATCGGGCTGTGTGTTGCAGCAATATAGCATTTGGGCTGTAGGAGCCCTTCCAGGAGTCTGTATACCCCGGTGAGCGCTGTCAACTATTATATGGATCGGGCTGCACGCCGCAGCGAATGTTATATGGATCGGGATGCACGTCACAATAGTTGTTACATGGTACCTGATGAGTGAGAGTGCTGAGTGTGAGCATTGACTTATGAGAGTCGAGTCACGAGTGACTAAGAAGGTGGCCCGAGAGGCTTTATTTGTGAGCGACAATGTGTCCGAGTGGCGGATATTTTTATGAAACTACTGTTTTCACTATTCTTTACACTGAGCCTCTTTTATAAATGTTGACTAATGTTTCATACAAGTTTAAAAAGGGGAAACGGGTGTTTTGTAAAATCTTTGGTAAATGTGGACTCTTGACTTGATCTATTACCTTTACTGGTACTTATTTTTAAGAAACTATAGAGTTTAAATGCTCGTCACTGCACTCATGTTTTTAGATACTTTGGTTACTTACTGAGTTGGCGTACTCACGTTACTCCTTGCACTTTGTGTGCAGATTCAGGTACCGGGGCAGAGCGATAGTTGATACCCCATTTGGAGAATTGTTCGGAGATTGTGAGGTAGTTGCTCGGCATTCGCAGCCTACTCTTTATCCTTCCTACTCTATCATTTGTACTTTGCTTCCCGGACTTGTTGTAGTAGAGGATTTGTATTAGACTGTATAATCTCTTAGACGCTCATGACGGTTGACTCCGGATGTTGGGACTGTGCTTAGATGTTCTAATCATTTTTATTGTTTTTGAAATGCTTAAGACATAGAATTATTATGAAAATTAGGATATTTGATGTATTAAATGGAAAATCATTTCATTATTTTCTGTAAATTGGCTAGCCTAGTATCACGATAGGCGCCATCACGGCCAGTTGTGATTTGGGGTCGTGACAGACAACTGAATTCCTTATGCACAAAGGTGACACCTAGTGTAACTAGCACACATTGTCTATTAAGTTTAACTCTGCTCATAGTTCTTGCTTTAGGGAAGCGCCTTCTTGAATGAACTTTAAATGTTATTCTTTAGTTGTCCTTTCTATTATTTCTGGAACGCTATCTCTGAAATTTTCACGATGCCGACTATTATCACATATTTTGTTCCCTAATTCATGTTCAGTTTATCTTATTCACTAACCCATACTGATTTATATTACTCCGGGAGTCTAACTTAGCCTTTTCGTAATCACGTTCGACTCACTAACTCATTTCTCAAAATAAAGATATAACTTTATAGCTTATACTCTTTTATTGTCTCAAGGCTTGTAACCTCCTGTTTTTTCATTCACATGACGATAGACTCTGTCATCCTGTCATATTTTGATTTACCCTTATGTCATGACCCCAAATCAATATAGGCCATGATGGCGCCTATCATGAATCTAGGCCAACCAACTACTAAGAGGTAACACACAAAACCATCTATTTAATATCACAAGTCAAAGTAATTCATTTAAGGTTCCTGTTTCAAAGATATAATGAACAGCAGTAATACCACAAAAATCAAATCTAACCACAACCCAGCACCCGGATACAACTTTCATGAGCTTCTAAAGAGATAAATACAGTATCTGATAATAAGCCCCTACTAGTACAATCCGGAGATTACTAGAAATCTACGAACTAAGAAAGGAAAGAAGGCCAGCTGGGGTCGTCGAACAGCTACCTCTATCCTCGAGCAAACTCCGAGCAAGGGAGAAATCAGCTAACACTCAGATCTGGTACTTGGATCTACACACAAAGGTGCAGGGAGTAACGTGAGTACGCCAACTCAGTAAGTAACCAAAATTACTAAAGACTTCCGTGCAGTGACGAGCATTTAAAAGTGATAGTTTCATAAAAACATGTGCCAGTGAAAACAAATAGAGTAATCAAAAGACTTCATTTACCAAATACTTTACAAACTCCAGTTCCCCTTCTAAACTTGCATAAAACATTAACTCAACATATATTAAAAAGACTCAGTGTAAAATGAGTGAAAGACAATCATCTCACAATTTATAGCCTCTCAAGCACAGTATCACTCATACGTAAGGTCTCTCAGTCGCTCGTGACCCCTCTATCAGTACCCAATGCTCACACTCAGCACTCTCACTCAACAGGTACCATGTATCGACACAAACTGCTGCGGCGTGCAGCCCGATCCAAATAACATATATTGCGGCGTGCAACCCAATCCGAATAATATATATATATATATATATATATATATATATATATATATATATATATATATGCTACGGCATTCAGCCNTCATCCTCTCAAGCCACCCGGGCAACTCATCTCCACATCACGGGACTCAGCCCCAAATACCTCACAGTATTCTAAAACATTGTGATAATAGTGAAATAGCATCAAGTAATAAACATGACTGAGTTCAAACATTTTCTATCAAAAATAGTGTGAGAATAGTGTAAAAATACCCCTGGGGGTCTAAACAGATCAGCACAAGGCCCCAAACATGGCATATTGCCCATAATATAATATAAACCTAAAAAATACAAGACATCTTATGATTTCAAATCAAATACGCAGCATAATAGTCTCCACGGGATGGACCAAGTCACAATCCCTACAGGTGCACGCCTAAACGCTCGTCACCTAGCATGTGCGCCACCTCATTTACCAAAACAAAGTGAAATACCGGGGTTTCATACCCTCATGTCTAGAGTTATAATCGTTACTAACCTCAAACCGGCCCGAAAACTACTCTGCGATGCTCTTGCCCCTCGAATCGGCTCCCAAATGCTCCGAGTCTATCAAAATCACATTAACAACATCAAAATATACTAGGAAGACGAAACCCATTCGAAAATTATCACAATTGGGCACAAATCACGAAATTGGTCAAACCCGACCCCCGGGCCCACGTCTCAAAATTCTATAAAAATCACATCACAAGAATCCTCATCCTTTCCCGAGTATATACATATAAAATGCATCGAAATCTGACCACAATTGACCCCTCAATTCCTCAATTAAAGTCCCAATTTCTCATGCCTTAACTTCCCCCAATTTTGGGTTTAAATCCAACTAATTTCAGGTTTAATTACTTAGAAATCAACATAGAATCAAGTTATGAAGTCAAAAATCTTACGTCCAAGTGTTTCCCCTTTTATTCCCTCTTTAATCTCTCTCAAAAGCTTATATTCCGTCCAAAAATGGTGAAAAGTGGGCTAAAAATCGCGGATATGGCTTTTTAAAGTATACTGCCCAGGCCCCTATTATTTCCTCAGTGCGTTCGCGTTCCAGAACCCGCATTCGCGAAGCACAGACCAAACTTCCTCGACGCGATCAAACCTTTTCCCCACGCGTTCGCACAGAAAAAACACACAGCCCCCACACACACCTCACTCCCTATGCGATCGCACAGTCCTCACACGGGACTTCATAACACACGCTCCCATAGCCCATGCGATCACAGCCTCCCCAAACGCGGTGGCATAGAAAAAATAACATGCTGCCTCAAACAAGCCTATGCAATCGCATCCTTAACTTCCGACCGCATAGAAGAAAACCAGAACTGAACACCAGCAAAATCTGCAATTTCCAACATCAAAACTTGATCCGTTAACCTCCCGAAACAAACTCGAGGCCCTCGGGACCTCAACCAAGCATACCAACACGTCACATAACCTTATTCAAACTTAGTCGAGCCTTCGAAACACCCAAAACAATGCCAAAACACCAAAATCACATCGGATTCAAGCCTATGAACTTTGAGATTTCTAAATTTCGCCAAAGATGCCGAAACCATCCAAAACACGTCCGATTGACCTGAAATTTTGCACACACATCCAAAATGACACTACGAACCTGTTCCAACTTTCGGAATTCCATTCCGACCCCGATAGCTAATGTTTCACTGCCGACCGGAAATCACCAAAAACTCAACGACACCAATTCAAGCCTAATTCTACACCGGAATCAAAATCATATTCCGAACACACTCCTAAGTCCCATATTACCTAACGAATCTATTCAAACCATAAAATCTACATTCTGAGGTGGTTTACCAAAAAGTCAACTCCCAGTTGACTTTTCAAACTATTGAGCCAAATTAAGAGACTAAGTGTCTCAGTTCTTACCACGACCACCCCAAACCCGAACCAACCGACCCAACACATCATAATTAGGTTAACTAACACATAACAAAGCTGAAACAGGGGAAACGAGGTTAATCTCACGGAACGACCGGCCAGGTCGTTACATTCTCTAACTCTTAAACAAGCGTTCGTCCCCGAACGGGTCTAGAAACATACTTGGAATGTCAAATAAGTGAGGATATCTTCTCCGCATCTCCCGCTCGGTCTCCCAGGTGGAATCCTCCACCGGCTGTCCTCTCCACTGAACCTTCATTGAAGCTATATCCTTAGACCTCAACTTTCTGACCTGACGACCCAAAATAGCCACTAGCCCAACCTCATATGACATATCACCCTCAAGATGAACCGTGTTGAAGTCCAAAACATGAGACGGGTCACCAACATACTTCCGGAGCATCAAATCATGGAACATCGGATGAATACCCGATAAGTTGGGTGGCAAGGCAAGTCTATAAGACATATCTCCAATCCTCTAAAGCACCTGAAATGGCCCAATGAATCGGGGACTTAGCTTTCCCCTCTTCCCGAACCTCATAACACCCTTCATAGGCGACACCTTCAGCAGTACCTTATCTCCCTCCATGAAAGTCACATCCCCGACCTTCCGGTCCACATAACCCTTCTGCCTAGACTGCACAGTGCGAAGCCGCTCCTAAATCAACTTCACCTTATCCAACGGATCCTGAACCAAATATGTGCCCAATAGCCTAGCCTTGCCCAGCTCAAAACATCCAACCGGAGATCTACAAATCCTACCATATGTCACACCTCCTTTTTCACCCCTGTGAGGGTAATAAGGGAGTTTTTCCACTTTAAGTGACATTATTCGATTTTGAAATTATTTATTAATTTCAGAGTCGCCACCCGAATTTTTACGGTGTTCCGGGACACCATTTACTTATTGAAATCCCAAACCAAGGAAATTTTGACTCTGTTTAAAATGTCTGCGAACAAGAAATCCGGGTAAGGAATTTTGTTAACCCGGGAGAATGTGTTAGGCATTCCCGAATTCCGTGGTTCTAGCACGATCGCTTAACTATTGATATTTGGCCTAATTATCTAATTATTTACATATTTTGAACCTATTATGCTTTTTATCCTTTTTCACTTTTTAGCCGCTTTTAATATTTATAGATTATTCTGAAACAAGTCACGATGGCGAGCACTTATCGTTTTTGGACACATTGTAAACGCGCCACATGAAATGCACCCGCAATTTACAATGCGTAATTTTTATTATGGTTTGAAGTTAGGGTCGGGTCACATGGGATGCACACCCGGATTGAGAATTACGCATCGTGACCATGCCATGAAAACCGTACCCATAGCCACGATCTAAAGCAAATAGCGGTTATTAAGAAATATAATTATTAAGGAAGCAAGACCTCAATAACTCCACACCTACCTAGTTTACCAGATTAATCACTGGCCAAATTGTTATCTATATCAAGCCACACATCTATCCACTATCAAGCCAACATCAAACACAACTTCTATTAATTGAAACTAAAATTCATGGCTTAACACCATCGTTCACTGATTTCTCGTTCAACTTTCAAGACCAATTTTAATAACGAAGTATCACTACAAGTATTTTAGCTTTTGAAATCACACTATTAACATTGAAAGGAATTAGGCGTGTGAGCCTTTGTTCTTGAGTGGGCTCGACAGATAAAACAAATTGAACAGCCTCATTCATGATCGAAACAATTTAACTCGTAAGACAAAATAACTTTTAAAACCCAATAATATTCAACATGTTAAGTATTTGAGGATTCAACCTTAATAAACTAATTTGATCAGTTTAAAAATCCTACAATCCTCTTTAACCCCACAGAACCATCATTAGCCCAATAATTCACATACTCAGTAATATCGATAATCTAGGAATCCAAACATATATGTCTTAATCAAGAGCTTTAAACACAGAACAAGTAAACGGCAAGAAAAATGGACTGAAATAACAGTTAAGAGAAAGAAAAAGTGAACCTCGAGTCTGATTACAATGAACCTCCATGAATGAGTATGTCAAATGGGAAACGAGCAACAGACCACGTGGTTTCTTGCGTATATGGCTACAAATCGGACCGCCACTGGAGCCGCAAACGAAAATCTCATCCGCAAATTCAGTTTCGACTTTCTTGGGCTGGTGTTTGGAGTTATTTTGCAGTTGTGTTTTGACTTAGTTATAAGTGACGTTTTGGGTGTAGTTTGAACTGGGTTTTGATGAAAATCTCAATAGTGGTTTAAGGATGGTTTTCATGGGAGTTACAGGAGGGTTTGGACCTACTCTGCTAGTTTTTGGTGAAGCTTTTACATGGAAAAAATGGAGGAAAAACCATGGAGGAAGATGAGTGAGTTCATTCGAGTTTGAGCAGCTTTGAGGAAGGTGAAGCCGACGAGAGAAAGAGGGAAATTTTTTAGGCTTCGACTGTGCATCAATCTCTCTGAAGATGAGAGGGTGAGAGATAGGGGTCTGAGGAGACGATGGATTGGAGACCAAGAAAAGGGAAGGTGTTCGTTTTCTCTGTTGTTGTCTTGCTGACAGCTCGCACAAATTCAGAGAGATGAGAAGGTTGGTGGTGGCCTCCTTAATAAGAGAGAATCAGTCGTCTGTGGAGGGGTGCTGAATGCTGCTGCATTTTTGGGTGTTTGTTTTGGAGGAGATGAGATTAAGAGAGGTACGGCTGGTATGACTGTGTATTGTGTTTTAATCGTGTATGATGCTGTGAATTTTGAAGAAGATCAAGACAGTTTCTAGCCTCCTCCCTTTTTTTTCTTCATGTTGTTGTGTCTAATTGTGTGTATATAGCTAAGTGTTTTTCTTGGAGAGAAAGAAAACGTGTGGGCCTTCCCTTGAAAGTGACGTGATTCTCAAATTTTGTTAGGGAAAAGGACAAAAAGCCAAGGAATTCAAGAGTGTACTGATGAGGAATTTGTTAAAGTAGGATAAGATGAAATCTTCATTTGGCTTTTCTTTTCATTTCAATTGTGTAGATAAAAACTTGCAAAAGTATCTAAAATAATTAAACTCAAAACAATGTAACTAACTATAACTATGAAAATTATTTTACAAAACTAAACATCCTAAAATTAGATAAAATGTATTTTTCTATTTTATTTGGGGAAAGCAACGTCCTAAGAATAAGAAAGAAGAAGTTAAAATCCTAATTGTTATGAAATCATATTTAAGAAGAAGACATGACTATTTTTGTATTATTTTTTATTTTTAACTTTTTTAAAAAAAAGTAAAACTAACTAAACAAAGTATCAACTAGCTAAAATAAAGAAACTATTTTGTGTAGTTTTTTTAATTTAAGAGAAAATAAAGCAAAAAGTTTTTTTTTATTTAGAAAAATAGCCAAAATATCGATATTACTTCTAAAACTAATATCTAAGCATTAAATGATATAAAATTTCAGGGAGGGTCAAAAATTACATGTCTACAGCTGCCCCTCATTGACTGAAAACACGAAGAGTTTTCAGACAAAGAACGATAAGACAAGTTTTTGACTCGACCCTTATTTAAAGAGAACAAAAATCAAGGAAGGAGAGTGTGACCGAGTCCTGATTTTGGACAGCCTACATATCTCGGGTTATAAGGGAATTAGACCGCGTGCCGTTCAAAGAGAGTAATGGAATGGTGAGTTGCAGAGTCGAGTGAGGTTCCGTCGAGGCTCCGTTCCGCGGTCCTGTTATCACATAAAAATCAAAAATGAAAAAGACTAACTAAGCATATCAGCTATGAGTTACAAGATTCCTATCTATAAGTCTTCCGAAGCTTGATCTTGTTGGCTGCAGGTGCAAGTTCATTCTTCTACATCTTTTCGGATCAAGGCAGGATATACAGAACGGATGACTTCAATCTCGTCCTGAATAGTCCACATCTTTTCCGCTTCTGTACTTTGGGTTCAACTCTTTTCTTTTTCTTCTATTCTTTTATTCTGAATTGAGACATCTTCTTTTGGTCGTCTCGATTCCATTGCTCTAAATTGTAATCTGCGCAAAATCAAAACAAACGAACAAAATTTTCTGCCCCAGTTTTCACTAGGCAAATTTCGTGAATTATTGCAAAGGAATCTATGCCACTTTATTATTGAAAGTAATAAAAGTTCGGGAATGGTGTACCCGGAGTTATTGTAGACTAGGGAGTGGATACCCTATGCCTAAAGGTAAAATCAACTAGGGAGTGGAGACCCTATGTCTAAAAATAAAATCAACTAGGGATTGGAGATCTTATGTTGGAAAGAAGACTATGGAGTGGAGACCCTATGTCTAAAAATAAAATCAACTAGGAATTAGAAACCCTATGTTGGAAAGAATACTAGGGAGTGGAAACCCTATGTCTAAAAATAAAATCAACTAGGGATTGGAGACCCTATGTTGGAAAGAAGACTAGGGAGTGGAGACCCTATGTCTAAAAATAAAATCAACTAGGGATTGGAAACCCTATGTCGGAAAGAACAATAGGGAGTGGAGACCCTATGTCTAAAAATAAAATCAACTAGGGATTGGAGACCCTATGTTGGAAAGCAGATTAGGGAGTGGAGACCCTATGTCTAAAAATAAAATCAACTAGGGATTGGAGACCTTATGTTGGAAAATGAGACTATTGAATTGTGTACCTATGCTAAAATGAATTAAAAATGATTTTCTGTTTTTTTTTTCAATTTCCTTTTTTTTTTGTATATCTTAGGAGAAAGATTCATCAGACTAAGACGTTTATCCTAGGAGAAATATTCATCAGACTAAGACGTTTATCCTAGGAGAAAGATTCATCAGACTAGGTTTTCTTTATCTTAGGAGAAACATTCATCGGACTAAGACATGTATCCTAGGAGAAAGATTCATCAGACTATCTTTTTTTTTTATTATTATTACCTTAGGAGAAAGATTCATCAGACTAAGATTTTGATCCTAGGAAAAAATTCATCAGACTAGGTCATTTTTTTTGTTACCTTAGGAGAAAGGTTCATCAGACTAGGTCTTCTATCTTAGGAGAAAGATTCGTCAGACTAAGATTTGTTCCTAGGAGAAAGTTCATCAGACTAGGTTTTCTATATGTTATCTTAGGAGAAAGATTCATCAGACTAAGATTTTGATCCTAGGAGAAAATTCATCAGACTAGGTTTTCTATCTTAGGAGAAAGATTCGTCGGACTAAGATTTTGATCCTAGGAGAAAGATTTGTCAGACTAAGATTTTGATCTTAGGAGAAAATTCATCAGACTAGGTCTTTTTTTTTGTTATCTTAGGAGAAAGATTAATCAGACTAAGACTTTTATCCTAGGAGAAAGTTCATCAGACTAGATCTTCTATCTTAGGAGAAAGATTCATCGGACTAAGATTTCGATCCTAGGAGAAAATTCATCAGACTAGGCCCTTTTTTTTGTTATCTTAAGAGAAAGATTCATCAGACTAAGATTTCTATCCAAGGAGAAAGTTCATCAGACTAGGTTTTCTACCTTAGGAGAAAGATTCATCAGACTAAGATTTTGATCCTAGGAAAAAATTCATCAGACTAGGTCATTTTTTTTTTGTTACCTTAGGAGAAAGATTCATCAGACTAAGATTTTTATCCTAGGAGAAAGTTCATCAGACTAGGTTTTCTATCTTAGGAGAAAGATTCATCAGACTAAGATTTTGATCCTAGGAGAAAGTTCATCAGACTAGGTTTTCTATCTTAGGAGAAAGATTCATCAGACTAAGATTTTGATCCTAGGAGAAAGTTCATCAGACTAGGTTTTCTATCTTAGGAGAAAGATTCATCAGACTAAGATTTTGATCCTAGGAGAAAGTTCATCAGACTAGGTTTTCTATCTTAGGAGAAAGATTCATCAGACTAAGATTTTGATCCTAGGAGAAAGTTCATCAGACTAGGTCTTCTATCTTAGGAGAAAGATTCATCGTGCTAAGATTTCGATCCTAGGATAAAATTCATCAGACTAGGCCTTTTTTTTTGTTATCTTAGGAGAAAGATTCATCAGACTAAGATTTCTATCCTGGGAAAAAGTTCATCAGACTAGGTTTTCTACCTTAGGAGAAAGATTCATCAGACTAAGATTTTGATCCTAGGAGAAAGTTCATCAGACTAGGTTTTCTATCTTAGGAGAAAGATTCATCAGACTAAGATTTTGTTCCTAGGAGAAAGTTCATCAGACTAGGTCTCTTTTTTTTTCTTTTTCTTTTTGGCATCTTAGGAGAAAGATTCATCAGACTAAGATTTCTATCCTAGGAGAAAATTCATCAGACTAGGTCTTCTATCTCAGGAGAAAGATTCATCAGACTGAGATTTTTATTGTGAGGAAAATCCATCAGACTAGGACTTTTTATTCTAGGAGGAAAAATGTGAAGAGTAATGGCGACATTTTATGTACACTAGCAAGACAAATAAAGGTAAAGATTTGAGAAACTTCCCTTTTTCGGCTCTTCTCTTCTTTTCTTTTGAACCACTTTCGTTGCACTGCTTTATTCCTGTTTCAAACAAAGAAAATTTTGTCAGTTTTAAAAAGTGGGGGTCGGTTTGTGGCCTTGAGTCCTGGACGGCTTGGCTTTTGCCCAATCAGCCTTAGTCAGTTCCAAGAGACTTTTTGCTCTGCATCAACTCTAATTGATTCACACCCAATACCATTTGTATTTGTGGCTCAGTCAGACTTATCCCAACAGGAGATCTTTTCTTAGGTGACCTTTTCTGATATCTTGAATGGCTTATTTCCTTTTGGAGCAATTTGACTGTCAGAGGGAATCGCCAGTTATATTTTGCTTGCGCCAAGTAGGCTGACAAGGGTCTTTTGGGGGGAAGCCTCTACATGAATCCTTAATGCATATTGACTGTAACATTGAATTGCTGGCCAAATTCACTTTTGTGCAACTGAAAAGTTGATAGCAGATTTTGAAATCTTTTCTTGCTTGTTTTGACAAGGACTGACTCATAGTGAAGGACACAATGATTCAAGAAGAAAGTAGTAACAAGCAATGCCCCTGTCAGAAGAACAGAAGGAAGAGTTTTTTTTTTCTTTTTCTTTTTTTTCTTTTGCGGTAACTAGCCTTAGTGATCATGACATGCATTTTGGACTTAACGGCCGATCTATCAAACTAATCCAATATTCTCTTTTACCATTCTTATGACCTTTGAGGTCGGGCTTGTTCGTGCCAATTCTTCGCATCAGCTTCACGACTCACTTTCGACCAGTGGTACCCTGAGGGATTTTCACCTACAAGCCTCTCTCATTTATTTTTCTCTACTTACCATCGCCTTATAGTGCTCGTGAGGGGTTTCACTAGTAAGACTCTCTCAGTTTTTCTTTTTCTTTTTCTTTTTCTTTTTATTTTTCCTTTTTCTTTTGTGAGCAACTTGATAGTGTTCTATATCGTGTGACAACCGTTGCTCATTGCATGCTTCTCTTGGCATTCTTGAAGGCATATTAGGAGGTCTTTATTTGGAAGGTTTTTGGATAAGGTTGGAAAGAAAGGACGGCATAAGGCTCATAGTAGACTCAAAATGAGGGGGTTGTATACTTACAACTCTTGGAATTGACTCTTTTCAAAGCAAAATAAAATTTCTGCCCCAGTTTTAGCTACTAGGGATTTTTCTGGATTATTTCTTTTTTATCTTTCTCTTCTGAATATTATTTGGTTAGACCGAACCGTGAGACGCTGCCTATGTATCTTATATTTTTTAAGGAATCAGGTCTAAAATAGTTCAAACATCTAACCTAACTTTTTTTTTATTTCTTTCTTTTCTTTGTCTTTTCCTTTTTTTCTTTTTCATTTTTCTTTCTTTCACCCTTTTTTTTTAAAAATAAATTACCCCAGCTTCTTTTTTAAGGGCATAGATCTCAGGCTATTCTTTTTCTTCTATCTCTTTTTTTCATTTGAACTTTCTAAGAGTTTCCCCAGTTTGTACTCTTAGGGCATGGATTTTTTTTTCATTTTATTTTTGTATCACTTTCGAATCTAAACTTGATTCCAAAAGAGGGTGGTCAAAGAAAAATGACACCAGCTCAAAAGGGGTAGAGAAGGGTATAAAGTTTTTAGATAGAAGAAAAAAAGGCCTCCCAGCTTCGAGAACGCCAAACATATTATCTTTTTGTGATCATAGCGTTGATGAACATGTCTATCTTCTTGTGTGTTGTGGTCGAAAGACACTTTCCATCCATCAATACCAAACTTTAGACCAAGCTTCAATTGATTAAACACCCCCAAGCCCAATCTTCACAATGATTTGAAGGTGAATTTTACTCGACCTTAGTTCCAAAGTATCTCAAATCTTTATCCATCCTCAAAAGTGTCTCTTTCTCACTTATCTCATTCAAGACTAAATCAGTTTTTTTATGATCTGGCCAAAATTTCCGCATGCATGTCATATCACTAAAACTAGCGAGAAAGAAACTAAGCATGGAATGACACAAAAGGACAAATTGTATTTCATTGAGACTCACACAAAAGGGCTTAACAACAAGACAAACAACCTAAAATCTGAGTTACAACCCTAGAATAACCCGAATAATGAAAATATCAATAAAATAGACAGACAAGACTCACACAAACAGAAAAGAGGGATAGAAGGGTTTGACTCAATAAATCAAATAAATTCTGGATCACAACCCTGAAATAACCCAGATAATAGAAAAAACATCAAAACAAGCTACCATTACTCCTTCCTAGTAAGGAGGGAATGACTTTTCAATTACTAAGCTTGACATTTAGCCACAAATTTGCTCATCACAATCAGCAGAGCTTTCTCCAATTTCAAAATTATTAACTTCAGTCAGCAAGTTCCCGAGAGGATTCTCATACTCCCCGTCACCACGCATCGTCCCCACAAAGTGTGCATCATCATGTGTAGGTAAATGATTCTGCGTGATATTCTGGGTGTCACTGTCTGTGATCACAATAAGTTTTTCCTGGATCAACCTTTTTATTTCTCTTTCAAATCCGGACAACTTTCAACGTCATGTCCCTAGGCATTGGAATGGTATTCACACCTTTTAGAAGGGTCGAAGCTTTTTGCACGTGGATCCTTATGATTTGGAGGAATAGGTGCAATCATGTCATAATGATTTAATTTCTCAAACAAGCTTCCATAAGACTCTCTTATTGGTGTAAAATTATCTTTCAACCTTTGTTCCCCTCTATATCCCTCGCTTGGATGCGGGTTGTAGGGCACTTGAAAATTTTGTGGAGACTGACGGGGACTTTGCGATACTGGTGCTCGCCTTCTGGAGTGCCTTGGTGGATGGACAATATACTCAGGTGGAGCAAAATAGTATTGTGGATTCTAAGGTGGATAGTAGTGCTTAGGGGAAGCATCGGAAATCAAACGAGACTGGTCATACCTTCGAGATGTTCTCCGAGGAACACTTCTCCACCCTGATGTCATCATAATTTCTTCATCCTTCTCATTTGTGTAGATAAGATTATCATATTCAATATGGACAGCCTGAGTTGCGGCTTTGATATTTGCTTGGCTTATAATTCTGCCTGTCTTAAGGCCATTCTCTACCATTTCTCCCATTTTGATTGCTTCCGAGAAGGATTTGCCAACTACGGACATCATGTTTTGAAAGTAATATGGCTTTTGCGCCTGAAGAAAGACAGTGATTAGCTCGTGGTCATCCATGGGTGGCTTAACTCTAGCCGCTTGCTCTCTCCATTTAATGGCATATTCCCTGAAACTTTCAGTTGGTTTCTTCTTCAGGTTGGAAAGGGAATTGCGGTCTGGGGCAATGTCGATGTTGTATTGGAACTGTTTGACAAAGGCCTGAGCCATGTCATCCCAGACATACCAACAAGATGTGTCTTGATCGGTAAACTATTCAGAGGCTACCCCGTAAGGTTTTCCCCAAAATAAGCCATTTGCAATTTTTCATTTCTTCCTGCACCTCTTAGCTGATTGAAATACCTTTTTAGGTGGGCTATGGGATCTCCATGTCCATGGATTGAAACCACGTGGCAAGTGGACATCGGGGAACATACATAGATCCTTGAAGGCAATACTCTCCTGACCTGCCAACCCTTGCATGTTTTTCAACTTTCATTCTAAGCTATTCACTCTTTGGGCCATTTCTTCCTGTGCCATCTTTCGGGCAGGCTTCTCAATGTTTGCTGGAAGATTAAATAGGTACGAGTGGTACTCAAGAGAATGGTACTGCTCTTGATGGGTAGTAAATTGTGACTCATGAGTTTTCCTCTGTACCACTGTTGGTTATGGGACAGTAAAGACAGGCGTAACAGCAGCGGTTGTCTGATCGATTTCCAATGGCACACTTTGGGAGCAAGTAACAAAGTTCCAGGTGTATTCGTGCAGTTGGGATAAGGACTGAACCCGGGTGGATATGATTGATCAGGAAATGAGACCGGAATGGAAGTAGTTGAGATGGATGTGAACTTATGAGAAGAAAAGGGAGATCCTTGGCCATTTGCCCATGCTTGACTAATTTCAGTCATTTTCTGTTTCAGTACTCTATTTTCACCAACCATGGTAGACTCTTGTTGAACCCTCTGACCCTGAGTCTCATGACTGCTTGTAACAGCTTAGATGTCAGTTGTCATTTTCGTTTGGATTTTGTGTTGTCAGCTTACCATAAACCGACCACCTCAAGCTTTCTTCACAATTAAAAACAAACGACATGTTAGAATGGACTCAGTCGGTCCTTATTATCATTCTTTTTTTTTATTCTTCACTTTCTTCTGTGGGTTGCCTACATATCATGACACCGCATGAATCAGATCTTGTGTAGTTCAGGAAGATCAGGAATAAAGGAAATAAACTAACTCTTTTTTTGAATTTTGAATTTTGAATTTTTAAAAGAAAGAATTATAAAGAAGAAAGAAAATATTTTTTGATTTTTTAGACCTTTATGTTAAAATTATGAAAGACTTCTAAAGAAAATATTTTTTGAATCTTGAATTTTCTTTTCAATTTCCGAAAGAAAAACTTCTAAAGAAAAATGAAAATATTTTTGAATTTTTAGAAGAAATTAAAAGAAAATATTTTTGTATTTTTTTAAAAATTGGGGCCTAAAAGAAAGAACTTCTATAGAAGGAAGTAAAGGAAATATTGTTGGAATTTTTTAGAAAATTGTGGAAAATAAAAAATATATATAAAATATTTTTTTGGGGATTTTGATTTGATTTGTCTTATTTTTTCGAATGAAAGACTTCTACAAAGAAAATATCTTTGGGGTCTAAAACTCTTTTTTTTATCTTTTATTTGTTTGGAATTTCCTAAGAAACATACTCATAAAGAAGGAATTAAAGGAAAATCTTTTTTTTTTTTGGATTATTTTTTTAAAACAAAATCGGGAATCAAAGAATGACTTTTCTAAAGAAGGAAGGAAAGGAAAATATTTCGGATTTTTAAAAATTGAAGAAAATAAAAAGGAAGAAAATATTTTTGGGGATTTTTTTTAAAAATTTGGGGGCCGGAACCGATGAGGTTTGCTTACGTATCTCACATCCAATGAGAATCAGACTCGCGTAGTTCTGCCAGTTTTGACGGAAAGGGGAAACATGACTTTTTACAAACATTGGCTTATTTTCTTTCTCTTGTTTTTTTGGAAATTTCTGGAGAGCTTCGGAAATTTTCAAATACCTAACTCTCACTCTCGTTTTTTCTATTTGATTTTCTTTTTTTGATTTTCTTTCTCATTCTAGAAGCCAGTCAACATGCAAGCCAAAATAAACAGATACGCAAGTAGCACGTAAGATGCATCAGGATGGTCTTTTAAATTAGGTACACTTGTCCTAGACGGACCCAACCCCTGTGTTGAGTCACCTAATTCAAATGCACATGATGCAAACAAACGTTCCTACTAGGGATCCGGCGTGAGGCTATGTCATTCTAGGTTTGAATCCTGTGGTGTATTTTTCTAGACAAGGCTTACCCGAACAGATAGCTCGAGCCGAGGTCAGGGCAGCGTATCGGGAATATAGAAGCTTCACGGGCTTTGCAACTTGTCCGTACCTCGTTCTAAAATTTGGATATGACTCTAATAAAAAAGAAGTCACACGAAGTGCACACTTCCCAGATGATTTAGAAGACTCAGAGAGAAGAGGGTTTCGGCACAATTTATATACAATTCAGATAATATCAAAGCGGTAAAAAAAGCGGCACTTAACACATTAGGTTTAAACATTTAAAAATCAGGTAATAATGAAAGCCAAATAGAACAGTTATTCTAAGCTCGAATTCTTGAACCCTGAACCAGAGATTTTGGGTTCTAATCCCCAGCAGAGTCGCCACAGCTGTCACACCTCCTTTTTCACCCCTGTGAGGGTAATAAGGGATTTTTTCCACTTTAAGTGACATTGTTCGATTTTGGGATTATTTATTAATTTTAGAGTCACCACTCAGATTTTTACGGTGTTCCGGGACACCATTTATTTATTAAAATCCAAACCGAGGAAATTTTGAGTCTGTTTAAAATATCTGCGAACCAGAAATCTGGGTAAGGAATTATGTTAACCCGGGAGAAGGTGTTAGGCATTCCCGAATTCTGTGGTTCTAGCACGGTCGCTTAACTATTGATATTTGGCCTAATTATCTAATTATTTAAATATTTTAAACCTATTGTGCTTTTTATCCTTTTTCACTTTTTAGCCGCTTTTAATATTTATAGATTATTCTGAAACAAGTCACGATGGCGAGCACTTGTCGTTTTTGGACATATTGTAAACGCGCCACATGAAATGCACCTGCAATTTACAACGCGTGATTTTTATTATGGTTTGTAGTTAGGGTCGGGTCACATGAGATGCACACCCGGGTTGAGAATTATGTATCGTGACCATGCCATGAAAACCGTACCCATAGCCACGATCTAAAGCAAATAGCGGTTATTAAGAAATATAAATTATTAAGGAAGCAAGACCTCAATAACTCCACACCTACCTAGTTTACCAGATTAATCACTGGCCAAATTGTTATCTATATCAAGACACACATCTATCCACTATCAAGCCAACATCAAACACAACTTCTATTAATTGAAACTAAAATTCATGGCTTAACACCATCGTTCACTGATTTCTCGTTCAACTTTCAAGACAAATTTTAATAACGAAGTATCACTACAAGTATTTTAGCTTTTGAAATCACACTATTAACATTGAAAGGAATTAGGCGTGTGAGACTGGCACTCATACTTGACCTGCTGACAGTTGAGATGAACTTTACCTGCTGACAGTTGAGACATCGAGCCGTGAACTCAACAATATCCCTCAAAGTCTGAAGCACAACTCTCAAATGTTGCTCATGATCTTCCCGAGATCGGGAATACACCAAGATGTCGTCAATAAACACGATGACGAAAGAATACAGATAAGGACGGAATACGTTGTGCATCAAGTGCATAAAGGCTGCTGGGGCATTGGTCAGCCCAAATGACATGACAAGAAACTCATAATGACCATATCTAGTCCTAAAGGTAGTCTTCGGGATGTCGGGCCCCCGAATCTTCAACTGATGATAGCTAGAATGCAAGTCAATCTTGGAAAATACCCTGGCACCCTGCAACTGATCAAACAAGTTATCTATACGAGGCAAGGGATACCGGTTCTTCGCTGTAACCTTGTTCAGCTGCTGATAATCAATACACATACGCATAAAACCATCCTTCTTTTTCACAAACAACACCGGTGCACCCCAAGGTGACACACTAGGCCGAATGAACCCCTTATCTAGGAGTTCCTAAAGCTGCTCCTTTAGTTCCTTCAACTCCACTGGTTCCATACACGATAAGGTGGAATAGAGATAGGCTGAGTGCCTGGCACCATGTCAATACCAAAATCAATGTCCCTATCAGGTGGCATGCCTTGCAGGTATACAGGAAACACGTCTGTAAAATCACGGACCAACGGAACCGAATCAATAGGGGGATTCTTACCACAAACATCACTCACAAAAGCCAAATACGATAAACACCCCTTTTCAACCATACGCTGAGCCTTTAGGTAAGAAATCACCCTGCTAGGCACATACTCAGAAGAACCTCTCCACTCAACCCTAGGAACTCCACGCCTAGTAAAGGTCACGGCCTTAGCGTGACAATCAAGAACAGCATGACACGGAGATAACCAATCCATGCCCAATATCACATC
>ML403440.1:0-15299 GCA_005239525.1 Nicotiana knightiana
GCCTTCTTAAATGGTGATTTGGAAGAAGAAATTTACCTGAACCAACCTGAAGGGTTTGTGGTTTCGGGAAAAGAAAAGAAGGTATGCCGACTTGTTAAGTCCCTTTATGGACTAAAACAAGCACCCAAGCAATGGCACGCAAAATTTGACCAAACAATGTTGTCAAATGGCTTTAAGATTAATGAATGTGATAAATGTGTTTACATTAAGAACGTTCCAAATCATATAGTCATTATTTGCTTATATGTTGATGATATGCTAATAATGAGCAAAGACATTGCCGACATTCAAGCTACTAAGCAAATGCTTGCTAGTAAGTTTGATATGAAAGACTTAGGAGTGGCCGATGTAATTCTAGGAATTAAAATNATCGTTTAGATATATTTTCTGTTTCTTCTAACAATTCATCTGATTTTCTGAGTTTTAACACAGAAGCGCTAACAAGTTCGAATATGAGAGTTAAGTTATCTATTTGTTAGTAAATTTAAACATTGACAGCCTTAATTTGTTAAAAATAAAAAGTAAAATTCCTAGAAGTACATAAGAAACACCATATATCACACTATAATATATCTTTTAAATAAGAATCACATTTCTAGAAATTACACAAGAAACACCACAGATCACAAATTTGTACAATTAAAATTTTTCTTAAACGTTTGAAAAATATGTCTCTTTCAATAGTAATAGTGTGACATAAAATGGAATATGAAAGTAGTATGAATATATATTATAATTTGTCAATTTCAAGATAGTAAACTCATTCATAATACATATCCTACCATAATTTTTTGTTATATTAAGTAGAAACCATCTTATCTCCCTAAACAACTAAGCAACTAGTACTCCATTAATGTTGGAAGTTCATATCCTCACGCTCATTTTGAAATTAGATTTTTTTTCCTGCTTTCCAACTAACCTAATCTTGAAATTACCATTAAAAACTGTCATGTTCCCCTCTAATTTCCCACTAAATACAGAAAACTTCCATTAGGTTTCAAATTTTCACTCCATAAGAAAGTAAAGTTGAAAAAAGAAAACCAAAACCTCCCACTAAGGTCACAAAGTAACCCATCTTTTAATTCTTCTTTGACTCTTTTATCTTCCTTCTCTATTTCAACACAACAAGTCAACTAGAATAAGAGGGTGTTTGGATTGATTTTTAAGCTGGTTAAATCAGTTTTTAAATTCTTTTTAATTTTTTTTACTGTTTGGTAAAGTTAAAAAATATTTAAAATAAATCAAAATCTGCTTAAAACAAACCAAAAATAATAAGTTGAGCAATTTCAACTTTTTACTTTTTAGCTTAAAAGCTATTTTTGCGGAATAACAACTTTTTAAAGCCAATCCAAACGAGCTCTAATTCACAAAGAATATGACCTCTACTCCATCTTTAAAGAATGTTCTTTACTTCCTTTTTCTGTGTAAAATATCTTTACAACATCCAAAAAAAATAAAAATAAACTAAAAACATAAGCAATCATAAACATAAGGAAAAGATCAAAGCCACCAAGCTAAAAAAAGTGGTCCACTTTGATGACGTTCTCCAACTTGATGATGACGTGTCATGTTCCAATGATGACGTGTACTTGAAATTCGGGTTTGACCCATATAAAGCTTGGACCCCTTCCACGTCATCAAGTTTTAAGTCCCTCTTCTTCGTTCTTGGGCTTAAACTTGGGTACATAACAGCATCTTTAACCGAAGAATGAGCCAGCCCAAGTACATGCCCAATCTCATGGGTCGCCACTGATTCCAAATCAACGGCAACTCTCGACCTCTCTTCATCAAAATCAACGGCCCACGTTTCCGCTGCGTCTAAATGAAACCTCCCATTTTCCGGCGAGAAGGCGTGAGCTAACACTCCCAACACTCCGTCAAACGGCTCTCCGTCGCCGTGATCGCCTCTAAAAAACCCGATTTTAATATCCGCCGTGTAGTAATCCTCCGCCTCCGTGAAATTCACCGGAATCGCTGACGACCACCGCGAAAAAGCTCTTTTAAAAGCCGATTTAATCTCCGATATATCTATATAATCAATCATGTAATTTTCAGAGAAAGCGTACGATAAAATCATCGGCGATGACTTCATCCACCTAGGTCGCCCATAAAAATACGCATAATTTCTCGTTGTATGTAACGAGCTGTGATCATGTTCATGAGCTGAATCACTCATCCCACAACGCGGTAACATAATTTCGTTCATCGTCTCGTCGTCTAATTTCCCGGTGACTGTTAATCCGAGGTTTTTTTGGTAATTCAGTACTGCAGACTCTAAGTCTTCGTCGAAAAAATCGGTGAAATTCTGATCGGGAATATTAGATAAATAGCCAAAGCGTTGGAAGTATCTTTTCAGCTCCGACATGCCGGTGAGTTCACTTCCTTTTCCGGCGTCGAGGAATTTGACGAAAGCGTGCCACGTGTTGTTTTGAATATCGGCGGTTAATTCAGTTAAAGGATCGTGTTTTAGGATTCTGGCGGGAAAAGAAGGAAGGGAAAGGAGGAGAATGAATAGAACAAAAGTGTAATAATAACTTGGAAACGAAGACATGGAGTTAGTTTTTTCTGTTGGATTTACAAAGAGATAGAGAGGGCTTTATTAGAAGTAAGGATATGTTTAATCATTTATATATAACATGAAAAATATTATTATTACCGTCAAACCTCTATATAACACCATCCGTATATAACAATACTTTACTATAAAAGTCAAATATTTTCAGAACCAAATTTTATTTTCTATTATAATATATGTATTTTATAATAGTAATTCGCTATAATATTCATAAATATCTGGAACAAATGATGTTGTTACAGAGAGGTTTGAGTGTAGTATAATTGTTTAATGGTTTGTATGTTTTTATAGTAGTATTTCGTTGTTGTGTTACATGAGAACAGCAAAAGGAGGAAGTTTAATTTGTTGTCTAATAGAGATAAGATGAATGTACAAGAAAATAGTTTGAAAGAAAGTTACGAAGATTCTTTCGTGTTCGCCTTTTCTATTGAGATTCTGACTTTTCATGAATGCAACTGGTTGTTGAACCACTGTATTTGGTAATCCTATTATTTTAAGTGATAAAATAAAAACTGAAAAAAGATTAAACACATAGACCGGAAAGAAAATTCATAAATTAGATGATAATAGGTTAATATGAAGATGAATGATTTAATTGTTTATATATAGCAGTTAAATTCTATTACCATTTTGAGTACCAGAAGATAAAGGTCACACGAATTGTGTATTCAGAAATAGAAGTTGAGAAGTAATTCATAATAAATAATTAATCTCGAAGAACTACGAGAATTTCTTTTTTCATTTTGTTAGTAGTTTCTTTGCTTCCTCAACTATACAAGTTCCAAATGAAGTTGGATTAACGAACGAAGCCCAGCCACCTACAAATAAATATAGTACAAAATTCTAACCTAAATAATACTAGTTTGAATGAATAATCTAAGTATTAGTTGACGATTTCCATTAATTTGTTGACCAAATTAGCTAGATGATTTTGACATAATCTTAGAGATGTCATTCTCTTAACACTTTGATTTTCTGACTTGTCTAACAAGCAAGATAATTAGAAATTGTAAAGCAGAATTAGGACATCAACCCACGGACGAAGCCACACTTAAGTTAGGGTGGTCAATTGACCAACCTGTGTCGGAAAATTACATCTTGTATATAAGTAAAATATTAGATTTTAGAGGTACATAACATATATTGAACACCCTTTGTCGGATTTTTTTTTTACTTATTTCAAGTTTGAACACCCTTCCGAAAATTTCTGACTTCACCATTACATCAACCATATGTTAATTACCTGCTAGGCCACTCCTCATCTAAAATGACAAAATCAAGGGGAGAAAAAGAAAAGAAGAGAATGAAACATGAGTTTGATTATTCTAATGAACCATCTTCAGATGTGGTATTATTCAAAATATTATCTTTTCAACTTAAAAACTCTTTATAGTTATTGCATTACAAATATCCACAAGGTTTTCAAATTTAAAAGATGTAATAAAATTAATGAAAACGTTCAAAATGCATAAACAAATACATATATTCTCTCCTTAAATTCCTGTTGGAACTTATTGTACGGTGTGGTTTCCATTGACCTTTACCAGGTCTTACTTGGACTCATAGATAAAAAAAAGTGTAATAGCAATGCTTAATTATTCTATCAAAAATCTATCTATTAATCTATATATTTGTGGAATATATCAGCATAACATTGAGTTTTGTCAAAATAATATATATATAAAGTGTATTATTTACCAACAAAAAAGAAAATACTGAAAATGTAATAGATAATATACTTTATATATAGTTAATTGTATAGTTCAAACGTAGAGATCGAATATACAAGTCTTTTATTGGACAATATCATTAGGTTGACACTTAACAAAACATAAATTACAAATTTCAACCAAAAAAAAATAATTTTTATTTCCTTCCATTATTTTAATTCCTTTGATCCTTACCCTCCTCCTTAAAGCAAGACCACATCAAGTATAATAATGCTACTGAAAATGATTAGTTTTGAAGGGTAATAGACGTTATAGGTCTAAGTCTTCTCCAACATCGCTTTCAACGTGCAACTGAAAGCTATATTATTGGGAATGACCAAAGTGTTTACTCATAATGCAATATTACTCTATCTTAATTAACTCTAGTGCTCGTTGGTTTTCAAAGGGCACAAACTTTGAATATTTTTCTTCCTTTTTCTACTATAATTTTTAAATTTATTACACTTAATTATTTTCTTTCAATATAATATAGTCATTGGGCGGCTTTTGATTATAACATAGAAAAATTGGCTCCTTGTAACTCTCATCTTACAACATTAACGTTTTGCCAGAAAGAAGTATGAACAATAACATCGGATTTTCCAAAACTCCCGATGTTAATTTCCTTTTGAGAATCCAAATGAGAACATTCCGTATTTTTAATATACAAGGGACAATTAGGAACACTTTTTTTTTTTTGGTTTTCTTTCTGATGTCCGATACTCGTGTGAGGGCTCGACTAATTTGGATCATGCCGTGTAAGGCTTTTGAAGGATCTTTGTTTATCATTCTCGAGACTCAAACTGAGATCTCCGATTAAATTAAAAAGATCTTATCTATCATATCACAACTCTGGGTGGTCAAGATTCTGTCCTATGTCATGGATCCTTAAACTTTTGGAACTCAATATCATAATCTTCCTTCAATATATTTGTTGTATATGTGTGAATAGTTATAAATTAACGATCGATACATACGAGTCCTGCAAAAAGATACTGAAATAACACAAGTTATCTTTCATTAATATTAAGTAGATAGAAATGTTGGATTGCCGGTGTAATTTATTGGTCTAAATTTTATCTTGTAGCGACATTTTAGTGCATGTTTCCAAATTTTACCGAAGTTAATTCCTTCTTTTATCTTTCCTTTCTTCAATATTAATTAAGCGTCCCTACTTCAAAAAGAAACTAAAACAATTAAACAAAGAAATTAGAATTCCTTTATTTGTCTTTTGTTGGTTCAATTAAAGAAAGATAATCACAATATGGCATTATATTCAGCCGGCAAGAAGACTTAGCTCTTTATATTCTTACTAATTTTTGCAGGTATCATTAAACATGGATTTTACCCCCCAAAATTTGTGCTAAAAAAAGTTTCGTGATTTCCACTGCAGTTATAAAATAAAGGGGTGAAAGAATATTTGCACTTTCCAATATTTATGGATGTTAACTTTGGTCCCATTATTTTATAATATCTATATGAGCATTTAGGTGGATTAGTCAGTTCACCTACCTAGATAGGTCTGGCTGTCAATCTCTTAACAGTGAGAGTTTACATGTAATTAACCTTTAAGCATGTTCAATACCAATTTGAGTAGGTTACCAGCTACACTTAATTATAAATTTTTACATGTAATTAGCTTATAATTAACCTCATGATTGTATTAATATTGTTTACATCGTCGGGATATAGAACTTAAAATATTCTTTTATAAATCTCGCACTTACTAACACGAATTAAGTATGCATTTGAATCAATCTCATTTGAGCAAAACAATTTTCTTGTTCATATAATGAAAATATGTTTATTCTTGGTCCCAAGTTTCCCTCCAACTCTTCATTCATAAACTCCTAACTTTCCTTTGTCGGAAAATTACACTATTTAGCTCAGTAATTTTTTTAAAAATACGTATATATAATATATAATGACACCCCTTACCTTCTTGATGAGTTTGTTTCTTTATATTTTGATTCCCCTTAATAAAAAACCCGGCTCCGCCACTGCTCCTAACCTCCACCATTTGTTGATAAGCTATAAGCAAACTTTGGATCTTTACATAAATAGTGAATTGTGGAACCACTGTTTGTTTTTCTTAACTAGTACACACAAAGTTTATATTGATTATACCCGCCGACTACTTTTAATTTAAACTTCTTTTATTATTTTTCAGAAAAGGGTTGTGGATTTCCGATTGGACTACTGACCCATACATGTGTTTAAGATATGGGCTTGTGGTAATAGTCCAAGCTGTTCTCTCTGTATGGACTGGATTGGGCTTGATGTTGTACGAGGCCTTCAAGATTCAAAAAATGAATTTTTACATTCCTATACACTAGTTGAACACCATAATTCTTCAATATAACTTAAAATTCTTATTTAGTGGTGAAAAGTAGAAGATTAATGACCCATTATTGTTAAAATCATTTGAACGTTGATAATATATGTTTAAATTTTAGTTCAAATACCGATTTAGTAATTTACTGTAAAAGCTTAAAACTCCATCGTCATATTACGGAAAGTGTTGAAGAAGACAAAGTGGGTCTTTTTAATTTTATATTATTTGACAAAAACGGTGATTGAGAATTATTTTGTTGGTATTTGGAGCTTTGTTTTAACTTTGAGATCATTTGGAACAGATTTGGGGTGTTTGGGTCGAAATTGAAGTTGCATATTCGACGACCACTTTGTTTAAATAACACAAAAAAAATATATCAATCGACTTCGATAAAGAACTAAATAGATATGTAGAGTTGATCAATTTAGCACAAACTCTACCAATTCGGTAGAGGAATCCCTAAAGAGCAAAGTCACGCCAACATGGTTGACTTTAATGAACATTTACCGGATAAATTGAGTAAATATAGTATATAAATTATACTAATCCGATAAAAAAAAGTATTGAAAAGCAATAACTGAGTGCATATCAAGAAACTAATTTTTAAATGGGGTATTTGCATCTATACTCATTTTTTGGGTCACGTTTTAACGTATACCCGCTTTGCAAAAAAAAATTGCAAGCGTACCCACTTTTCGCCTAAACTTTAGCATACGGGCCTGAAGTAGCAAAGACAATCACGCAAACTTCAGCATTCTAGTAGACGGCTGAACTTAAGCATTCTACTAGCTGAAGTTTTGTTCTCTATTTGTTGAACTTCTAGCTGAAGTTTTATCCTTGATTCAATAGTTTTGTCGTAAAGCTTTTTTAAGAACTTCAGCAGAAGATGCTGAAGTTATTTAGTTCATTTGTAAAAACTTCAGCACTAAATAAGCTGAAGTTTTGTCCTGGATTCATTAGTTTTGTCATAAAATCTTTTTCAAAATCTTCAGCAGATGCTGAAGTTATTTAGTTCATTTGTAAAAATTTCAGCACTAAAGAAGCTGAAGTTTTGTCCTGGATTCATTAGTTTTATCATAAAGCTTTTTAAAAAAACTTCAGCAGAAGATGCTAAAGTTATTTAGTTCATTTGTAAAAACTTCAACACTAAATAAGCTGAAGTTTTGCACAGTAACAGAAAGGAGGCGCTTGAAGTTGTCAAAATTAAGGTATAGGTTAAATAATTTTAAAAATATGGGTATAGGTTAAATATGGCCGACTAAATAGAACATCCCGTGCAATTTTTACTTTTTAAATGCAGCCAATTTTGAGACAATTGGCTAAAACCAGCCTTTTACGGGCCATTCATGTTAATCACCCTTCAAGATTTAAGACACCGTACTTGACAAAGGCCTTCAAAATGACAAGTTCTTTTGTCCCATTGTTGCATTATGTATCAAATATTGAAGTTTTCGTAATTCGTTCTCTCTAAAATAATTATTTATTGACTGGTTATATCATTCAATTATGCTTCAAACTGGGCAATACCTACAATATAGTCAAACTTGGACAAAAAAACATATGGGCTCACCTAGTTAGTTCAGCAGACCTATTTTATATGCACTAAAAGGGATTCTTTTATTCCTATGCACTAGTTGAAATTTTATTACCCTTAATATTCATGTGTAGTTAATTACCCCGCATAAATAAATTTTGTTTACAAAATATATACAATCCACCTTAAAAGGCTCTTAATCCATTATTTATGCATTCAATCAACGGATGTAGACTAGTTACACCGTTTTCCTTTTCTTTGTTTCTCCTCTTCTCTTTCCTTATGTTTCCACTCATATGTTTTCTCACAAATCATCTTCTGATTTTTCAATCTCCTCGTCCAAATCAAAAACAATTTTCATTAGTTGGTTCCCTTCCAAAAGTTTCAAAATTGATTTTTGTAAATTGATGTCTGAAATAGAGCAATTCAATTGGAGCAGAATCTAGAATCTATTAGGCACAATTCCAACCATCGACTTGGTTAGACAAAAAGCATACAGAAAGTTAAGCATATAAGATTATAGTGAGCATTCAAACATACACGTACATGAAACAAACAAAATTCTCAATCAAAGAAAGAGATGGTTAATCGATTGACATACGCCTGTCCTCCTCCATTTCGCTTCGCCAACCACTAGAGATCTTTTGGGTTCAACTTTTAAGATTTTTAACATTGAACCCATTATATTTTTAATGTTATGGGTTCATATCCACTATTTTTATAATTCTAATAAATTTTTATATATATTTTTACATCATTTCAAAAGTTATGAGTTCAATTGAACTAGTTAATTGTTCACTACATCCGCCTCTGCCAACTACATTTACACGAGTTGACAAAGGAACTTCTGGCTTGAAACCAGCTATTTCAATCTTAACAGGCTTCCCATCTAACTGCACATTGTTATACATTTATGTGCTTGGAATGCATCATTTCTCGTTAACAACTGCACGTTGTCAGTTTGTTAACATTATTATGAATTCGTTTATATGCACACAATTTATTCATGAAAAATTTTGTGGACACTATTCAGTTAAATACAACTACAATAACATACAACTTAAATACAAAATTTATACAATATGTCTTTTGTATATTTTGTATCTGATTTATACATAGTATAAATAAATTTCATACAACTAATTATATATTATACAATTTATCTACAATTTTCACACATTATTTCTACACAGTGAAATACAACTACAATAACATACAACTTAAATTCAAATTTTATACAAAATTTCTACAATGCGACTTTTGTATATTTTGTATCTGGTTTATGCATAGTAAAAATAAATTTCATACAACTAATTATATATTATACAACTTATTTACAATTTTCATACATTATTTCTACTCAGTTATATACAACTATAATATCATACAACTTAAATATAATTTTTATACAATATTATTCAACTTTCATACAATAATTAAATAAAAGTTATATATAAAAACAATAGAATACAAATCTTCTACAACTTTTCTATAATTTTACTACAATTTCGTAAATATAATGCATAACATGTCTTCTTCTTCTTCTTCTTCTTCTTCTTCTTCTTCTTCTTCTTCTTCTTCTTCTTCTTCTTCTTCTTCTTCTTCTTCTTCTTCTTCTTCTTCTTCTTCTTCTTCTTCTTCTTCTAGTTTTAATCTGAAATTCATCCAAAATCAAGTCTAATCTTCACCAAAACACCCTCAAAATTGAGATATAAACTCCAAATCATATTCTCAATTGTTTGCATCAACACCCAATCCAAACAAATAATGATTTTTAAAAATCCAAATTCGAATTCAAAGGTTCAAAGTTTTTTTATGGCTGTCAATGGTGGATTGCTGCTCTCTTTTTCTTTCCTTTACATTACTGAAATTAGGGATAGAGAGAGATGTAGAGAGAATCCAATTCTTTGCAACAACACCCAATTCAAACAAATAATGTTATTGAAAATCCAAATTCGAATTAAAGGAAAACAAACGAAACAAAAAGCTAAACTTTTCTCTGACTTCGAATGTGAAGGTGACCAGCTAGATTGTGCAAAATATTGCAGTGACCTTACAAAACTTTGAACAACTAATAAATATTTTTGTTGACTGATCTTCGAACCATTAGTTAATGAACTTCTAATTGTATCCTAGTATAGTATTGTGGCGAGATAGATAAAATCCCTTCACTCTTAACTAAATGTGAAGTACCGATGAATTTAGGATTTAGGTTCTACGGATTCAACCAGCTTTAAGTTTCATAGCATTAAATTGATTCAAAGCTTCAAAGTTTTTTGATGGTTGTCAATGGTGGAATTGTAACTATCTTGTGCAAGATACGTGGGGGGGGGGGGGGGGATGTGGAGAAAGAAACGTGAGAGGAGTGAAAGATACGTTAGAGTGATTTTAGGACACTAATTATTATCATTAATTCCCTTAAAATGTACATAAATGGTAATTGAATATATAAAATGTAATTATAGTAAAACTTGAGTAGGGAGTGTAATATAGTTTCATATAGTGTATATGAATATAAAAATTCCGCACAAAAATGATTTAGCTAAATCATGTTTGATTGGTTATTGCTTTATGTTATTTAAAAAAAATCATTTTCGTTTTGTCACACAATGAAATGGCCAATTATTTTTCGACCTACCAAGAACGTTGATCTGAGTTATATATGTTATAGATCTGGGCAAAACTTAAATAAGAACAGCTCTCTCAGTCAAGACAGATGGAAGCAAATTATGAATTTGTACAAATTGGTCCACAATTCATCCTTTGTTAGATACACATATTTAATATTCTGTATTGCAAAGTTCATATATAGTACGTGGTCCAAAACCATGGTTTTAAGATTCATTTGGCATTTGTGCCTATTGACTAAATTATTTTAAGTTTATATATATATGTTTAGTTAAAGAGGAAGAGAATTGAACAGCATTTTCAGTCAAATCTCGCCATACCAGGTTTGTCTAGTACGATTTACATCTTATGTGTTATTTGTGAACTATTGCACAATAAACAGGTTACTCAATGAGCACCCGAAATAGCGGCTGAGGATTTCCTTTGAAATTTTAAAAAAAAAACATAATGACTATCTCATTTGCATAAAATTGTACCAAGTACCAAATAATTATGATCCCATAATTTCATTGTACTAGCTATATAACCTAAATCATTGACGTAGTTTCTTATAATAATTAATAAGTAATAAATTGATACTAGCAATAATTAAGATATGCAGTTTCTCATTAGTACAACAGCAGTAAACCTATAAAAACAGTACTCGCATATAGTTTCGGAGCTACTTTTGTTAGAACTCTAGTCTGGTTACTAATTTCCCTTGAAACTATGTAATGACTTCTATTTTGTTATAAATTATCGTTCCCCTATATATATATATATAGAAAAGGAATAGCAGCGAACCTTTAAAATAACTTATATGGGTGATGAATTAAAATTTTGTATACTAACATTGTAAAGTTTATAGAAATATCAAGTTAATGTAATCCGCAACGACATGTAACAACTGTCTATAATAAGTTTAATTTGATAATGTAGAAAAAATAAAATAGTACATAAAAATTCATTACATCGTGCATGTATATATAAATTATATCATATTGGGGATTTTAAGCGGATATCAATTTTCAGATTGGACGTACTGATTTCTCAGTTGCTTGTTTGCAGTCTATAGCAGATATGTGTTATTTTCTTCACACTTTCAGCTAGGTCCATGCAAATTTAATGTGCAGTAATTAATTAACCTTACCATATGGGACCTTCTTCCTCACCTTTGAGTGGTCAAGATTGGGCGGAGAATGGGATGCAGGTTCGGCCGAATTCAATAACTTTTGTTCAAATACTTTATATGTTTTAAAAAATTCATTGAATATATATAAACTATTAATTTAAAAACCAATAATATAAAAGAATTACATTCACGAACCCATAAGGTTAAAATCATGGTTCAACCATACTCAATACTCAGTTTATGTACTATCCTTCCATTAATTGATCTGAACAAAGAAAACCCCACATACAGCCCAAAACCTCAGACCTCTCTAGTAATATCCTGTTCTTTTCACTTCGCTTTAAATCTTGCATTTTTTAAACATTTGACTGTGTGTATACTTCACCGTTCAAATAGAGTTTGTAATTATATGTAATAACGTTGCAAGAAAAACATTTACAAAATCAAACCATTTATAAGGTAAATTAAAGTTTAACTATTTTAAGGTAAAAAAAATTGTCTGGTGACTTTATTAGATACTCCCTCCGGTCCAAAATAAGTGATTTTTTTGAATGTTTTCATACAGATTAAGAAATTCATCTTTTAATATTAATTAGTTATGAAATTAATCATACTAACATTTACTATTTCTTCACATAAACACTCCTAACACATGCTCCAACATTATATACTCCAAGGATAATGTATAAAAAAAGTAATTAATTCAATCTTAAAATTTTAAAATTAAGATATTTTGAACTCGAAAAAAGGATAAAAATATTACTTATTGTGAACGGGTGGGAGTAAAATTCAATGACCATACATGAAGTTAGAGTAGTAGAAATTTTCATGTTTGGTTTAATATTATTTACTTCTTTAATGAAGAACCTTTCCCAAGAAAAATGAGGTGAATTCAAGGACGATCCCAAAACACAAATGACCACGCAGAGACATTCGGATTAAATAAGAAAGTAATTAAAAAACTATAATGTTGGAGGAGAAGCTACGGACCCTCTGTTACACTGTTTCACCAATAAAAATTGGCCTTGTATTGGTAATATCTATGGCCGACAAGTTAACGATTTATGATGCATTGTAACACTCAACGCAGCTTATCGTAAAAGTGCGATGGATAGAATTTATTCTATCTTTAATTAGAGTTATCATATTTGAGTAATGAATATATAAATCTTGGTAGAGAGTGATTTCGCCTGTAATGAATTTTATACGACGTGAATCCGAATTAATCATAAGTCCAATTTATGTATATTTAAGAAAATAAAAATAAAAAAAGTAAAACTCAACGCAACCATATTTTTGCATTGAAACGAAAAGAGAAAGTCACTAGAAAAAGCTACTATTTCAATATTTATTTTTTCCATCTAAAAGAAAAAACACATAGAGAAATTAATTAAGGAAAAATCACTATATTTTATTCTTTCTTTTTCCCATCTTCCATGCATGGTTGCACAATATCCTCACTTTCTTTGAGTTGCAAAGGAAAAACTACAAGCAAATTTACGAGAATCATGTCTTTCATCATAGATAGGAAATAGCATTGAGTTGTGATTGAGAAATTAAAAGCGCATTTTTTTAATGTATTATTTAAAATAGAGATGGTGTAGAATGTATAATTGAGCTAAAGGTACTAATAATGAAACAAATGTCATGATATATACTGTTAATATAACACATGCTGGCACACATTGGGTATATGCCTAAGGTGACATACCTCGTGTTCCTCGTTTAAAAAGTTACAAACCCAACTTAATTTGTTGAAAATAAGTGTGTTGATTAAAGAATAGACATAATCATCATCACCTTCAACATCATTCCAAGAAAAAGTAATAAATAAAGAAATCATCATCCCCTTTGGGGCCCTTTTCAAGTACGTACTAATTAATTACAGTCAAAGTATTTTCAAAAAAGGGAACTAAGTAGTTTATTACTCATCCATCACTAAACATCAATTCCAAAATGATCATGTTTTAGTAAAAAGACCAACTTTCAATTCATTAATCATTAATCTTGTCTTGATCTTTAATGCCAAATTAACATTGTTAGACCAAACAAATATACTTCTCCTACATATTAAATATTATTCGAAGACACAAACCCGAATTTGGAGATTTTTTCTCCCACATTATACATTCATATAAAGGGAAAAAATGCTTTAGTAATTGCTAGTAATTAGTGTAGGAAAACAGCATAATGCATATTGGCAAAAAATATCCCTATAACAGTACTGCTGTCTTAATACCTGATCTATCATCTTTTGGGCATTTATTAATTCGTGCTTAAATTGTTTCTATTTAAAAATAGCAATGTTTTTTCACATCCATGCAGAGACTTGGATTATGCAAAAATTCAATAATTTATGGAGTAGGAGTAGTAACGGTCTATATCTTATAGTGTTTTGTATGCTATAGTACATATGCTTTAATTTGCTAGAGTTCAGAAAAAGACATACTAACAAAAGAAATCATATATTTCGTACTTAAATTGTTTCTATTTAAGAAAGGGCATGTTTCTTTGCATTCATTCTGAAAAGAAACCAATAAAAAGAGTTAATGAAATTCTTGAGACGGTGACAAAGCATGTGCAAGCTTGAATCTTGATCAAGAAACTCCCAAAAGAGGTCCCTAATTCTTTTTTTGGTAAGAGCGAAAATCCGCAATCGCTATAATCGTTGTCACAGTTTCTGTCCTTCGGGTAAGTATTCTGTGATTAACACTTTATGCGCACCGAATAAACCTCTTTTGGTGTTAGAAATTGTTGGCCAAACTTCTGAATGTGTAGCGTAAAGTTTCAATTGCTGCGGTTTTAGAAAAACTGATTAAGGGAAATTTCCACTTAAATTTTCATTATAGAGTAACTCTAAACACCTAGATACAACAAAATAACTACTCATGTGACATCAGTAATGTATCTAGATAGATCTTTTTTAAATTAAACCCTTTTAAACTTTTATAAATAGATTAATTTTTCTAGGAAATCTAACAGATAACTAACATGGTATAAACAATCCAACTCTAACAATAATCACAGGTTACAACAATACACTGATCCAATCAATATAAAAAATATCATGAGAAAAAAAAACGACCTGGAAAGTATAATTCTTGCTATACAATAAATACTAACCAGAAAAAATGACTCAATAAACATGGTTCAAATTGCATTTATCGAGGCAAAAAAAAGAATTAGGTGATTAATTATCATATGTGAAAATAATATTTATTACTGTATAAATCGATTTGGTACATGTATTGGTCGAAATTCGGACCGAACTTGATAACCTCGTTGGTCGTGGTCGAAATCTAAGTAGGCCGCGACTTAACTATGAGGGGCCTCCTTCAGGAGAGGCCGACGTACGGTCGAACAAAGGAGTAGATAGAAGCGGTACGATATGCTTAGGTTAGGAAGAG